>VONZ01003383.1:0-22648 GCA_012976165.1 Labeo catla
AAATGCATTTTTTTTTTTTTTTTTTGCATTTTGTGTTTTTCAGTTGAATAAAAGACTATTTTCCCTGTATATTCCATCATTGAGGATTTCTTAAGAAAAGTTTAAAAATCTTGTCTCGTCTCATTCTCGTGAGCCCAATCTCGAGTCTCGTCTCGTCTCATGGGATTAGTGTCTCGTCACCCCCCTACTAAATGGCTAAATGGCTAAATCTAAATGCAAATGTTTAACTTTTTTTTGATAAATGTTTATCTAGAGAGTCCATGCAATTTCACTGCAGTGGTTTTACTGATTTTGAGTTAAACACCTAGAACTAGTTCACAAAAGTAGTTTTTTTTTAATTATATGAAATATTTAAAGAAGAGTTGGATTGACATTAATGGTCCAATGTCAAAAGTTGTTCATCTTTAGGAGATCTATCAAATGATATGAAGATCTAGTGTTCGTGTGAATATATGAGCATTTATTTAGCCACTTGAAGCCATTTACCATATACAGCTTGTGTTTTTAAAGCCTTTTTAACTGTTATAGCGCCACCTATGGACTGATCTTCACGAAACTTTGCATGCTTGTTAAGAATCATCTGACACATGTTCTCACCAATTCAGCGTAAAGATTTGAGTTTTTGTTTAGGTTTGATAGGCTTTTGGGTATATGTGGCCACGCCACTTTTGTAAATGACCCCGTTATAGCTAACTGAAGGACAAAATTCAACATTTTTTGATAATTATTGATCTAGAGAGTCCAGAGAGTATTACTGCAGTGGTTTGGTCGAGATTAAGGGAAAAACCTAGGACTAGTTCGCAAAAGTAGGTTTTTCACATATTTGTGAATATTTAATGAACGATATGATTGACAGCAATGGTCCTTGAGGCAAAGTTGTTGATCATGTGGAGATCTATCAAATGATATGCATATTGTGTGGATGTGTGAAACACCACGTGATTACAGAGCCATAAAACTCATTAGCGCCAACTAGTGGCCGATTTGTTTCAAAATTCTTACAGACCTTTAGGGCCATGAGTCGAACATGTCCAGTGAGTTTCGTTCCGATCGGCCTCCGTTAACCTTGTCTAATAGGTGCTCAAACTTCATTGGTCGATGGCGGCCATGTTTTTTGAGATACGCCAATGTTCTCATAGACCCTTATGGCACATTGGACAGAGACACTGCATACCAATTTTCAGGTTGATTGGTCTGATGGTTGCGACGTTATAGCCATTTATATATTTTTTCTCTATTATAGCGCCACCAAGTGGTCAAGCTCCACAATTTTTTGGATTTGACCAAAGGCTGAGCTTTTATATATGTGTTCTGAGTTTGGTGATGATTCGTCATTTTGTTCCAAAGTTATAGCCATTTTACTAAAAGTGGCCCCGCCTCTTTTGAACGTTTTGGCGCCCCTTTGCGACTGTGAGTCAAAAGTTTAACTTTTCTTTTGATAATTATTGATCTAGGGAGTCTGGAGAACTGTGCTGCAGTGGTTTGATCGAGATTGAGTGAATAACCTAGGACTAGTTCGCAAAAGTAGGTTTTTCACATATTTGTGAATATGTAATGAACGACTTGATTGACAGCAAAGGTTCTTGAGGCAAAATTGCTCAGCATGAGGAGATCTATCATATGGTATGAAGTTCTAGTGTTTCTGTGATTATATGAGCATGTTATAGCAATTTAAGGCAATTTACTTTTGAAATTTTGTGTTGTTGAAACCTTTTTAACTGTCATAGCGCCACCTATGGTCCGATTTGCATGAAATTTTACATGCTTCTTAAGAGTCATCTGACACATGTTTTCTCCAACTTTTGTAAAGTTTTGAGTTTTTGTTTAGGTTTTATAGGCTTTTGGGTATATGTGGCCACGCCCCTTTTATAAATGACCCCGTTATAGCTACCCAAAGGACCAAATTCAACATTTTTTTGATAATTATTGATCTAGAGAGTCTGGAGAACTGCGCTGCAGTGGTTTGATCGAGATTGAGCGAAAAACCTAGGACTAGTTCGCAAAAGTAGGTTTTTCACATATTTGTTAATAATTAATGAACGGTTTGATTGACAGCAATGGTTCTTGAGGCAAAGTTGTTCATCATGAGGAGATCTATCAAATGATATGCATATTGTGTGGATGTGTGAAACACTACGCGATTACAGAGGCAAAAAACTCGTTAGCGCCAACTAGTGGCCGATTTGTTTCAAAATTCTTACAGACCTTTAGGGCCATGAGTCGAACATGCCCAGTGAGTTTCATTCCGATCGGCCTCCGTTAACCTTGTCTAATGGGTGCTCAAACTTCGTTGGTCGATGGCGGCCATGTTTTTTTGAGATACGCAAATATTCTCATAGACCCTTATGGCACATTGGACAGAGACACTGCATACCAATTTTCAGGTTGATTGGACTGACGGTTGCGAAGTTATAGTCATTTATATGTTTTTTCAGGCTTATTGCGCCACCAAGTGGCAGAGGTGTGCAATTTTTGTTATTTGACCAAAGATTGAGCTTATACACATGTGTATCGAGTTTGGTGTAGATATCTCATTCCATTCAAAAGTTATAGCCAAATGTATGAATTTGCTAGCTTTAGCATTGAACGTTTTGGCGTTCCTATTCGACCGTGAGTCAAAATTTCAACTTTTTTTTGATAATTATTGATATTCACTGTCCAGAGAATATTTCAGCACTGGTTTGGTTCCGATCCATCGAAAAACCTAGGACTAGTTCGCAAAAGTAGGTTTTGGACATTCAGCCATTTTGCGGAAAAACAGGGCCTCGTACGAAAAATCTGCGCCAGTGCACTTTTGTGCGTATTGATCCAAGGATCGCAACAATGTAAATTTTTTGAGTCTACGACAAGAATTGTACGAGCTATGGCCAAAAATGTAAAAAAAGTTAGTTTTTGGCGCTGTAGCGCCACCTTTAGGCCGATTGGGGCGGTTCTTTGCGCCTGAGTAGCGAGGGGGACTACTACCTTCTGACCAAGTTTCAGCTCTCTAGGCCTTACGGTTTGGGCTGCACGATCAGTTCTAGGGAAGAATAATAATAACTAGATAAAAAAGTTCGTCAAGACAAACTTTAAGTTGGCTTGAGAAAGCCGGACCAGAAAGTTTTAAAAAGTTTGGAAAGTGTAAAAAGTTTGAAAAGTTTGAAAAGTTAAGAAGTTTCAAAAGTTTAAATAGTTTAAGAAGTTTAAGAAGTTTTAAGTTTGTATGGTTTTCAGTCTGAAATATTTAGAAGTTTTAAAGTTTGAATGTAGTCTGTCAGATAGATGGATAGATAGATAGATAGATAGTATTGGTCAGATTATCAATCCACAGAAAGATAGATAGATGATTCTAACATTATTACCAAGTTACTAACATGTTGCTAGTCTGTTTCTAGCATGATTAGCAAGTTGTTAGCATGTTTTTAGCATGTTTCTAACATAATTAGAAAGTTGCTAGCATTTTGCTAGCACGTTTCTTGCATGATTAGCAAGTTGATAGCATGTTACTAGCATGTTTCTAGCATGATTAACAGTTTGCTAGCACGTTTCTATCATGATTAGAAAGTTGCTAGCCTTTTTCTAGCATAGCATGTATTTCCCTACTTATGATGATTACTTAAGTTCTTGTATGTTTTCTAGCACATAATTAGCATGTAAGCTGGCATTTTCCTAGCATGAATTAGCATTTAAGCTAGCATGTTTCTATGATTAGCAAAGTTGCTAGCATGTTTCTTATAATTAGCATGTATTTAGCATGTTTCCTATGATTAGCAGGTTCTTTAGCATGTTTCTAGCATGATTAGCAGGTGTGCATGTTTCTAGCATGATTAGCAAAGTTGCTAGCATGTTTCTAGCATGGAATTAGCAGGTCCTTTAGCTATTTCTAGCATGATTAGCGGAGTTTGCTAGCATGTTCTAGCGTTATAGAAGTTCTTTATGTTTAACATGATTACCAGGTTCTTTAGCATGTTTCTAGCATGATTAGCAAAGTTGCTAGCAGGTTTCTAGCATGATTAGCCAGTTGCTAGCATGTTTCTAGCATGATTTGCAAGTTGCTAGCATGTTTCTAGCATGATTAGCATGTTGCTAGCATGTTTCTAGCATGATTAGCAAAGTTGCTAGCATGTTTCTAGCATGATCAGGAAGTTGCTAGCATGTTTTTAGCATGATTAGCAAGTTGCTAGCATGTTTTTAGCATGATTAGCAAAGTTGCTAGCATGTTTCTAGCATGATTAGCAAGTTGTTAGCATGATTCTGGTTGCTAGCCATAGATAGTAATGGTTAGATGATAGATAGATAGATAGATAGATAGATAGATAGATAAGGTTAGATGATAGACAGATAGATAGATAGATAGATAGATAGATAGATAAGGTTAGATGATAGATAGATAGATAGATAGATAGATAGATAGATAAGGTTAGATGATAGACAGATAGATAGATAGATAGATAGATAGATAGATAAGGTTAGATGATAGACAGATAGATAGATAGATAGATAGATACATAGATAGATAGGTAGCTAAACAGATAGATAGATAGATAAGGTTAGATGATAGATAGATAGACAGATAGATAGATAGATGAGTTTGAATGAGTTTAAATGGATTAGAAATACAGTACATAGAAGGGAAGTTTGATTGAGGCTCAAAGGATTCTGGGGATTTTGACAGTTGGAATTTGAATAGTGTTGGCTCATTTGAACATTCCGTCAATGTAAGTCTATGGGATTTTTCCCAGTTTTAAACATCACTTTTAGGAAAACCGTAAGTCCGATCAGTTAGAAAAGATATAGCACACCCGGCCAGATCAGTCTGAAGATCTGGGCTGAGTTTGGAGTTTGTGGAGTTAAAGCTCTAGGACGAGTTAGAGTTAACAGTTTTAGTAAGAAGAATAATAATAATAATAATAAGTTTAAATAGCATATCAGTAAGTTGGCTTTCTCAAGCCAACTTAATAATAATAATAATAATAAAAATCCTAACAATTACAATAGGGTTTCAGCGCTACGCGCTCGAACCCCTAATTATTTTCATCCACTGAGGTCTCTGTTTTTGATTGGAATTTAACATTTTTCTATTGTGATTTTTCAAATATTGCTTTCAAGAGTTATAAATGCAAATGCTCTTCAGCAATTTCTCTGGTATTTTTAAAAATACTTCCACAGTAATCATAAATCTGAAATTTTTAAGTTGATTTTTCTATGTCAATTCTGTAACTTCCCACATTTTTACTGTACAGCAGATATGTTTAAAATACTTTAAATATCATCTGCTGTTCTGAATGTTGTTCACTTTATATTTAATACAATCTACAGCTGATTTCAGGTTTTATAAACTAAACTGGTGAGTTTACAATATTCGAGCTGACACCCCAGAGTGAGTTTTTTTAGGCGACCGTTATTTTAGAACGTTTGACCTTATTGTTTCTATGGCGACGTCCTGTCAGCCGGATTTACAACACATAAATTCATCAGTTTGTTCCGAAATACATGCAAGTAAGTGGCTTGTGAACTAGGAGAGGAATAGAGTGAACTTTTCAGTTACTTACACTATGTGTATGTCATATGAATAAAACACATCTGCAAATTGTATTTGAACGGATTGTTATTGGCTGCTTCCATAGACATCTGTGTGTATTTTACGAACTCTAAATATATTGTTTTACTAGTAGGCCTCCTTATGTGTATGTGTCTGAAACATAAAAAACCTTATGTGGCTAAAAACACTGCTCGTCTCTCTCTGGCTCAGCGCCAGTCAACGCGCGAAAGTGCAGTTTGAATTTGGCAGCTGCGTGACGTCGCCGAACGTTCTAAATCCCATATGTGGGACTGTACCGCTCAACAGCTTAATATGTTCATGTTCATCAGGTGTGTTTGGTGAGTCAGTATCAGTGATGGAGGGAGATTCAGTCACTCTACACAACATCACTGTACGCAACGATGGCAAAATAGTGTGGGCATTTGGAGCGTCTGAAACGTCCCTCATAGGGTACATCAACAGAAACAAACAAATCTTTTCCACATCTGATGGTCCTGATGGAAGATTCAGAGACAGACTGAAGCTGGATCATCAAACAGGATCTCTGAGCATCACAAGCATCAGAACTGAACATGCCGGAGTTTACAAACTGCTGATAAATGGAGCTGAACTTTTAACAAAAAAATTCTACGTTTCTGTCTATGGTGGGTAGAGAAGTCTTTGTTGTTTTTGCTTTATTTACACTAAACATTCACTGAACACTGTAAAGTTTCTCTTTATTCTCTCATGCTTTTAGCACGTCTGCCTGTTCCTGTCATCAGCAATAACTCCTCACAATGTTCATCATCATCATCATCATTTTGTTCATTGGTGTGTTCAGTAGTGAATGTGAGTCATGCGAATCTCTCCTGGTACAAAGGAAACAGTTTATTGTCCAGCATCAGTGTGTCTGATCTCAGCATCAGTCTCTCTCTACCTCTGGAGGTGGAATATCAGGATAAAAACACCTACAGCTGTGTGATCAACAATCCCATCAGCAACCAGACCACACATCTCAACATCACTCAACTCTGCCAGATTCATTTAGGTATGACAGTGGGGATATTAGTAATTTATATTGAGCTAATCTTTGTTTTTGCAAAAAATAAACCACCACCAAGGTGTCAATCTTGTTTGAGGTCAGACTGGAAGACTCATTTTGTCCATTACAGATCAGGACCTACCCTTTTTTAACATAGTGCTGATTTCTGTTGCTGCTGGATCTGTGTTGATTGTAGCTGCAGTCGTAATGTGCTGCATCTGCAAAAAATGTACAAAAACAGGTCAGGAATTCAATAATTAAACTACGTATGATTAAAATCAATGTATTTGAATCAGATAGAAATTTCTAAATATGATTGCAGACTTTGTCATTTTAACACATCTGTGATCATTGTTAATGTAGTCAAGACACGGCAGGAAGACAGAACTGATTCAGCATTACGTAAACCAACAGGAAGAACGGTAAAATATTTATTAACTATGTTGCAGTTTGTCTAGTTAAAGTTTGCAGCATAAAATGGTCAGTTAACAGACCATGAATAAGGTTTTATGACTTCTTGATGTAGTTATAGCGTACATAAAGGCTTTTGACCATTACACCAAAGCCAGCCCGTGGTCTGTGGCCTAACTATAGGTCTAACTCTAACTAGAGGTCTAACTATAAATAATTTGTTCTGTTATACAAAACAAACATATACACACACACAAAGTTGTTATTACCTTGTTATTGTTATTACCATTAATAAGTCATATTACCTGTGCTGAAGTTTGGCCTTGCGCTGCAGCTGAATGCAGTTAGTGGCCATTGGATGATTTGTATACATGCCGCAACAAGTATTGCTTTTGTTGAAAGACAGTGTTGCTTTTGTGTGAAAGACAGTCATTCTTAGTTGCAGAGACTGTCATGATAAATTATCAGGACTTAAATAATCTGTTTGATGGTTTACCTTAATAAGTCGAGTGAAAAACTGGACGATTGATGTCATTTCTTTCAGCTTCTCCATGTAAACATCTGCTCTGTATTGGCAGTATTTTAAAATCAAAATCTCAGTATTTGTAGATTCAGCTTTTCACAACTTTTAGCATACAAGATATGTTAATATGTTTTTGTTGTAATTGTGATGTAGAAATTTTAAAATCTAAATTGGTCTGCTATTAATTTTCTGTCATATCCACCAGGATCTTGATTGTGTTTGTGTTTCCTTGCAGAAATCAAAGTTGGATGTCGTGTATGAAAATGTCCCCAGAAAAAGATGAATAGATACTCTATCTACTGGAACTGATGTTAGAGTTCATACAGAACAATACCTTACACACCTTTTGGTTTTGTTCACATTTATTCCCTGCCATGCCTCTGTTTTGTTATCATTATTTGTATTATGTGTAATTTTAAATGTAAAGGTTGACTATAGCAGGACTATGTTAAGTATGTGGAGAAAACAAATGTTTTTGTGTACAGTGAGTGCATTTTTTTTCCAAAAAGTAATTCTAACCTTTTGAAAATGATAGTTTTGTTGCTATTGTTTCTCTTCCTCTGTTTCAAACTGTTTTAAAAGCTGTTTATAGCAGGAAAGGAAAAAGCCCTTCACCTACAAACTAAACAGACATGCTCTGAATGTCCACTCTCACCTACAAGCTGTCTGTCCACCAAACAGATCAAACCACGTTTCTGAAGACCACAGCTGCTTTCAGTTTGACTCTCAACTTCTGTGAGATCATGCACCTTACCACATGAGATCCCACCTTCACACGTGCCATGACTGGTCGATTGTGTACAATGCCTGCATGTAATTAGTCAAACTTCTTTTCGTTCATTACCTTCAGCAAGTATGAAAATAGGAAAACAAAGCCAAAACCTGGATATTTTACGTGACCTGGGTTCGAATCCCACTCAGAACAAGAACAAGGCAGATGGTTAGGACTGGAGGGTTTATAGCAGCAGGGGTTGGTCATCCTGTGGTCTGTGTGTGTATCCTAATGCTCCAGTATGGTGACAGGGACAATATACTGTAAACAGGCACCATTCTTCGGATAAGACGTTACACCGGGGACTCTCAGTGGCCGTAGAAAAACCTCAATAGGTTTTTCTGAAAAAAAGCAGAGATGTGACCTTGGCATTCTGGACAAATTTGCCCATTGGCCTTTGACAATCATGGCCTCCTAATTTCCCAAAACCTTCTTAATGCTATATCATTCTTAAATTATACATTGAACATTATCATAACATTAATGTGTTTCCTGATACATTCTTAGTTAAAGGGGCCGTATTATGCTCTTTTATAAAGTCTTGATTTTATTTTGGGGGTGTAATAGAACATACTCCCATGCTTAGTGCTTCGAAAAAACACATTATTTTTCACATAATATACATTATTACAATACCT
This sequence comes from Labeo catla, assembly GCA_012976165.1. Taxonomy (NCBI): domain Eukaryota; kingdom Metazoa; phylum Chordata; class Actinopteri; order Cypriniformes; family Cyprinidae; genus Labeo; species Labeo catla. The sequence continues at coordinate 8,887 of VONZ01003383.1, forward strand.
TTCTCCTCAGCCTGGCACAAATGGCTCAAATAGTTCCGGGTTTGATGAAGGTCCGCCTTCCGAAAACTAACAGTGTTGTGATTGGTTAGACTGGTGCATTGCAACCAGTAAACAGTTTAGATCAGGGGTGTCAAACTCCGGTCCTTCAGGCTTAATTAAAAACTGCATAGTATGTGTGCATAGAGTGTTGATCTGCTCCATTTATATTTAGGTATATTTGATGGTACAGTAGTTTTGGGTCCTATCGTCAGGCTGCGAGATTGCCTATACATGATACTATCGTGACAATTTATTTAATTTTTTACACACTTAAACTCCAGCATAAGGCTAAAGCAGCCTAATGTTTTTAATTTGACTGAAAATGTATTTAACATGACAACAATTAAATAAAAACATTGTAAGTTACTAATTATAATGCTTACATTTTCTTAGTTATTCAAAAAGCAGCTACAGAAAATGAGCAAAGAACATCATCACTGATTAGCCTAGCCTAGTGCAAGTTTATGCATTTTAAAAAACTCTCGTGTTCTAAGTGAAGCAATCTACACTGTATAATGAATAAATCTGTTACCACACACTGCACACGTCTGCGGTGTGGCTCTGACACGGCCACCGGAGATGATCGTCACACTAGTCAATGCTTGTGTTTACACCAGCCACACCACGGCATGTGTTCTGACCCCCTATACTGCACACGTCTGCGGCGCGGCTCCGACACAGCCACCGGAGCAGATTGCGGCCACTCTAGTCAATGCTTGTACCAGCCGCCCGTGGCTCGTTGAAGCATCCCAGAAGCGCCTCTCAACGCTCCACCCCCCAATCATTTGAATTTACGTAGGCGGGATTTATCTTAATTATATTCTAATGGACCGCGTTGTGACATCCGGGGGGAAAAAATGCTGTATAGTCCAAAGGAGACGTTCGTTGTGGTTCTTAAAAAGGGATTTTTAAAAACGAAATATCTCCCTTTGGAGTGGAGTTTGTAACTCTGTAGATTTTTTTTTTGCCCAAAACATACACCACACCTAAACAAAATTTAAAAAAGTGAAAAAGCATAATAGGACCCCTTTACGTATACTGTAAGTCATACATTCGCAAAGTTGGTCTGGACAACTCTTAGCTGTACCTTATCACAGTTGACAGTTCACTCCACTAGTAGCCACTACTTTTTTTTTCATCTTGAACACCCAGTGTTCAATTAGGCTAATTGAAATGTTTTAATGCAAAGAATAAAATTGTCATTAGAATGATGGTTGTAAGTGTTTTAATTATATTCTCCAAAGGTAGATCAGCTGGAAGTTTGGAAGATAAAATACTACAAGTGATATGCATACTGTATTACTGGAGCACCATCTAGTGTTAAAGGTGAACATTTAGTCCACTAAAAAAAGTGATGTACAGAGACGGTCACTGTAATCCATGATTTGCTTAGTTCAGTTGTTTCTAATAACAAACTCAAGAATGTCACAACAAACTCGCATTCAAGCCATTAAGAGTGAATCAGATTTTCTTTAATGCCATTTGTCTCATGCACAAACAAAGACAGTTTCAATTCTCCTGAAAAAAACAAACAACAACAACAACAACAACAAAACAGTGTTTATGTAGGCTAAGCCTTAACAGTACATTTTCTTTGGTTGATACAAAGATAAAGAAAACAAATAAAAGGTCTAAAAATATTCCACTCAAAGTACAAGGCAGCCAAGTTTTGTCTTCTACAGAGGTTGAAGCAAAGTTTTTTCTAAGGTCTATTATTGTACTCTAATTATGGCTTTTTTATATCTAATTATGACAAAAGAGAGATTTAATATAATTTTACTTAATATAAGTAAAAGTATAAAGGGATTTGCAGCAGCCAGTAACAAGTACGGAACATAATAAAACAATTATTTAGTTTTATATATATATATATATATGTGTGTTTGCGTGCGTGTGTGGGTGGCTGGGTCTGTGTGTGGTTGGGATTTTGTTGCAGGTCCAGTTCCTGAGTTTCAGAGTTTGATCAAGGACACAATGGTGAGATTTTATGGATCAACCCTTGCAGTATTTGAACCTTCAACCCTTCTATAACCATAAAGCTACAACACTACAACACCAAAATAAAAAAAAAACAAGGTGCTTCATAGACTTAAACTGATTCCTGGAGAAAACACCAGCACTGAGTGACATAAATTTTATGAGTAACGGCAAACTGGGGTTTTTATCAGGCATATTCCTCTCTAGTGCTTTCAAATGACAATAGCAACACTTAAAGACTGTAATATTACTAATATTGGTAATAGACTCAATTCAGCACCTGTGTGTTGATTGATTTTTTACTCTGTAAAAAAAGATTGTCTTTAAGTGTTAAATGACTTGATTCACATTCAGTTCTAAAAAAACATACTTAAACATCAAAAATATTGCTGCTAATGTTTTTTCTTTTTTTTAACTTTTTTGCTAATTCATTGTATTTCTGAACATTTCATGAACATTTACATAATTTTAAACAGTGTTGGGGAGTAACTAGTTACATGTAATGGAATTATGTAATTTAATTACAAAATAAATGTAATTGTAATTAGTTACAGTTACTGAGAAAAAAATGTGTAATTAAATTACAGTTACTTTTGAAAAATGTCAGTGATTACAAAGGGGATTACATCTGATTTTTTTTCACACACCCACCCCCACTTACAGATTTAACTGACTTCTTTTAAATTGCATTGACTGCTCTAAAATGAGACACCAATGTTTCAGGAGTTTAGGACACAGAACAGGACACATGCTTATTCGATAACTGTTTTATTTCCTATTTGGGTTTATGCATAAACTTCATTTTTTAAGATTGTTTTTTCCAAGGCATTGTTAAATGCTAGTGTTTTCTGTCATAACTATGCAAACCTTTGATTTCAAACCCAGTATCAAAGCTATTAAACTATTTTATAGCGTTGGTGCCAATAGCCTGGTGGTTAGCACGCCAACATATAGCGCAAGTGCGCTTACGGCAACCTGAGTTCGATTCCTGTCTCAAGGCCCATTTGCTGATCCTGCTCCCCTCTCTCCTCCCAGCTCTTTCCTTTCATCTCTCTACTGTCATATCACAATAAAAGGCATAAAAAACCCCAAAAAAATAAGTAAACAAAAAAAAAAAGTCTGAATTTGTGTGGCTGTGCCCGATAACAGCTGGTAAAAGCTAATAACTCAGACTCATTCGGGGAAACTTAAGTCAGTGCTATGTTCTTGATAGTTTTTCTTGGCGGAAGCTTTGCATTTGGTTAGCTAATAAAATTTGGTTAGCTAATAATATTAAAGCTTAATTCAATATTATGTGTACAATTTCTTAATTCTGTCATCCTGGTATCGTGGACTCACTCTGTTGTTTCATACAAACGCAGCTGCTGCCATTTTATATATATATATATATATATTGTTGTTGTTGTTGTTGTTGTACACTGTAATGGAAAATAAGATAACAAACTAGTACTACTTAATTATTATTTATGTGGTGAAATGTTGTGTAAGAAAAGTGGTATGACTGCACTGTTTTCCTAAAATGTCTAGTTTGAACTTGCTGTTTGCTAGCGACTGATTTCTTCATGTAAGCTTTGTGTTCAAATATTTCAGCTCAGATCAGTGTTTCGTGTCTAATTATTTTGACATGAAACATCTAAATAATCTATCAAGCAGCTGTGTAATAAGTGAGATAATGTACATCCAGCCAGTTGTTATTGCAAAATTAAGATGTTATCCCTTACTTATAATCTTAATTCAAGTGTTTTGAAAGGATTTTAAAAAGTCTGACAGTATTCGGTGTTAAGTGCTAACGTAAGTTTAACTCTGCCTGGTTTAAATGTTTCAAAATGATTAACAGTTGAAAATATTAGAAATTTAGAAAAGTAATCAAAAAGTAATTAAAAGTAATAAGTTACCTTACTTTAATAAATTAATTGAAAAATTACACTACTTATTACATTTTAACTTGTAATCTGTAACCTATTACATTTCCAAAGTAACCTTCCCAACACTGTTCATATGATATTTCACAACACAACCAAAATCATTTGTGCATACAGGAATGTAACATAAACACTCTCAGCAAAATGTTGCAACTACTTTGTACTAGGGCTGCACGATTAATCGCACGATGTCGTGAGGCGCGTTTAGTCAATGAAGCCGGTACGTTGATTAGTAGTAAAGCTCCATCACGTGCGTTCAGCTGGAGCGGCAAGTAATACACAGAGCCGTACATCACTGACAAGCTACGCCAAAATCGCGCTCAAAATCGAATTCGATAATCGTGCAGCCCTACTTTGTACTAAACAATTTCAAGCTGGTTAACTCTGGTTTGGTGTTCTAGTATAAAGATGGTTGATCTTATTCCAAAAGCTGCCGTTAAGATTTTTAAAAAATGCTTGGTACATTAACAACATAATATCAGTCTTTCAGTTAACATCAATATCAAGTAAACAACACTTACAGCATCAGTAGTACAGACTCAATATAAAAACTAAATACCTGTTGTTTAACTTACAGCGGTCTTGGAGAAGTAAACATTTGTCTACTTTTATTTCTGGTGCAGCTGTGTGCCCATCTGGGCAACATATAAACGTGCAAAAAGACAGTGCTACCAGCTATAAGTGAATGTCTCCAAACTGAACAAAATAACTGGAAAGTCAAGGCATCTTACAATGTAGTTCTTGTCACAAAAAAAAAATTAAAGCAATTACAACCAATGCCAAAATAAATACAACACATACACAAATGGTATGAAAAACAGTCCTTCTTCAGGCAGTTCTTCAGGCAGATCTAACGGTGGTATTGACACAGCTGTCATGTGATTTCTTTCTCAGCTGTTTATGCTCCTTTAAAGAAGACCTTTAATGCACATTTTTACAAGATGTAATATAAGTGTCAGGTCTCCCAAAAATGTGTCTGTGAAGTTTCAGCTCAAAGTAACCCACAGATCATTTATTATATAATTTTGAAAATGCCCATTTTGAGTGGAAGCAGAATCACACTGTTTTTTATGCATGGCTCTTTAAATGTATATGAGCTGCTGCTCCCTGTGCCTTTTTTTAAGAATAGGGCTGTGCCTTTATCCACCTTATTTTTCAATGCGGAAGTAAGCTGTTTTCTGGTAATGTGTTAGACTTCCGGTTCATAATCCACCATAGGGAAATAACGAGAAGAATATCGAAATGCAGTAAACGGTAAAACAGTTTGCACTACAAACTATTGTGTCCATAATTAAGATAATAAATTAAAATAATATGGTAAAACACACCAATTTGCAATATCGAGCAGCAAAACAAGCTTTTTGTGCAGCTAAATAGCTGGAAGTGGAAGAGACCGGAAGCTAGGCACAAAATTTACAAACGGCTGCACCCACTCTTATGGGAAAAATAAAGTGGGCAGCACGTACCTCAGATACTCTGCTTAAAAACAAAAAAAAAAACAGTTTGGTTTTGATTATCATGTATATCACAATGAAATCATGTGTTTTAAACCATATCAGTTAAACTTATAATATACGGTTTTCTGAGCGCACACATCTGAAGCACGCGCACAAAAAGCAGCTGTCATATGACATCTGTGTGCCAGCAGTGTGATATACAGTAAATAAATCAATAAATCCACTGCTCTCATCTCCTCTGAGGTTGGGACTTTAAATAATGTTCTGTGCTTGTCAGTGCAACTAACGACAGAACAGTTCGCACGCTTTGCTTGAACGGTCACCATGACATTAGAAATGGTACACCATCGTTGCTTGCGAAAACACAATGGCAGCGCTGTAGGTGGAAACATGCCTGTGAAATGTGAAATCTGAGTGGCTCGTTGTTTCACAAGCTTGTAGAGAAAGGCTACCAAGAAAAAAGAAAAATACTGGGTTGTTCTTTTTCACGTTTTCTGGGTTGGTAGATGCACCGGGGACCTGATTATAGCACTTACACATTTCATTATATATCACCTTTAAGACATAACCGACCGCTTATGAGGATACAAATTAGTTATTAAATAGACACCAAATTAGTTCTTGCCGTGGTGTTGAACCTAATGTTGAGGTGAAATTTCACTTGGTATTGGTACCTACTCTTAAAATCTATGACGACACTTGATGAGATATTTCTCTGAACAATGAGAGACTGTCTTACGATGAAGAGAGGATTGAAAATGAGAAAATCTCTGTTCCTTATCCTCTCTTCACTTTCCATTTCAGTGAATCAAAATAATGAATAATGTTACACCTCATTGGCAGCTGCAGGTTCAATCTCACTGTGATTAGAGGACAAGTCATCGGTAGTGTTCATCACTAGAGCAATGGTGTGATTGGAGGGCGTCCCACTAACAGCATTCACCAGTGGACTGTCACTCTGCGTAGGTGAAACACCATTCGCCTGTAAGAAAACAGATTCACAGAAGGTTAAAAAAATGAACAGGACCAATGATTCACCTACACACACACACACAAAAAAGGTGAAAAATAAGTGTAATTGTTTTGATGTTAGTTAAATGTATGGTGGTTTAAACTATACTTTTTATAATATACAATGTATCCACACCATTGTTTATTATAACGTAAAACAGTAAGTATAGCGCTGTCCCCAAGTCAGTTATTATTGGTTGTTCAATGTAATGATTTCTGAGTCAAATCACATAAACCACACAAACATGTTGCCAACTTGCAGATCTAAATCATTTTTTTTTGTAGGCAAACTGATTCAGTGCTCATAGTATCTTACCTGATCACTGTGCTCCGTCCTAGTATCTGTTTGAACAACAATAAACTCTATTAAACACACATTATTTTGATTAATTAGAGTAATCTCAAAAAAAAAAAAACATTTACATACAATTTCCATCTTGTTAATTCAACTTTATGTGCAATCAGAGCTGGGTAGTACCTGATTACATGTAATCTGGATTAGGTAATCAGATTCCAAAAATCAAGTACTCATAATTAGAGTATATAATTTTTTATAATTCTCATTATCAGATTACAGTTACTTTTTCCTTTATACAATATATATGCATTGCTCTGTATATACTGGATTCATTATAATAACTTAAATGTACTTGTGCACCCAACACAAAATACATGAATGAAATCAGGATGAAACTGATATTAAATGACATAAAACTGGGGTGCAAAAAAACCAAAAAAAAAAACATGATTGGTACATCCATAGTATTGACGTACTGTAAACAAACTGGTGAATCATTTTTGAACCAGGTTACGCAAAGAAACTGTCCGAAAGAACCAGTTTCATGATCAAGAATAAGACTTCCCATTGCAAAATTTAATACTTACCTCTCCTTACTACTGGACGGTACAGTAAATAAAGAGTTATAGCCACCAGCAGCAGCAGGACACCAACAGCAACAACACATATTCCTGCTACAGCAGCCGAAGACAAACCTGAATCTGAAAAAGAGAAAACACCGTTACTAATCTGTATTGTTAAAAGTGGAATATAAAAACAGTGATATTACTAGTGATATCTTACCACTGTGTTCAAGTATTTACACTTTTACTGCTTTAGTCATCAGCTAATATTGATTTAACTCACAAATGATGGGATCTGGTGGGTTTTGAAGAGCAGCAGCTACAACAGCACCACATCACTGAACTGTCAGAAAAGACTAATTTTTTTTTTTAACATTACTCGTGAAGAGCGTGTTTTAGTTGTGTCACTTGACATGAAGGTGATGATCTCAATTATAGTTTAATACTAGGGCTGCAAACAGGTGTACATTTTCTGGTAAATTTCAGAAACATTCTAGAAACTTTCTGAAATTTTACAGAAGTTTCCACAAATTTTCCACTCCATTTGATACTGAGTCAATGCTCACTTTTTCAAACACACACACAAATTCTGGGTTGATTTGAAAAAATGCTAAACTATTTTAAAATTACTCCAAGGGACTAAACTAAATGATACTCACCAGTGACGGTAACACTGAAGCTCCTAATTATGCTGAAACTTCTGCTGATGATTTGTAGTTGATAAACTCCAGAGTCTGTGATTGTGGTGTTTGTGATGGTCAGAGATCCAGTCTGATGATCCAGCTCCAGTCTGTTCCTGAACCTCTCATTGCCATCTTTACATTGAACATCTGTACAGATCTTTCTGGGTTCTTCACTGATTTCAGCGATGCAAATGTCATTAAAATGCCACGTCATTAAATCAGTTGGGTTTTCATTACACCAGGATCTAAAGTAACGGATTATTTTTCCTTCACTGACTTTCTCTGCATTTCATCTCGTTGAGCTGTAGAAACATCTGAAACACAAACAACAGCTGACTGAATGATATTTATGCCGAAACATAAAACCTGAAAGCAACATGTATCGCTGTATTGTACACATTGTATAAACATTTTATTTACATCAATTCTTCATTCAAACAGATGATAGGAAAACTATTAACGATGCAATTTAAACTTGTTTTTAAACAAGTTAATTAATAAAATGACTCGCCATGAACAGTAACATTGAAGGTCTTTTCACTGCTGCTTCTGTTGCCGATAATATTTCATATCCAGTGTCTGTGGATCTGATGTCTCTGATTGTAAGCATTCCAGTTTTATCGTCCAGCTTCAGTCTGTCTCTGAATCTCTCAGTGCCATTATTGCACTGAACATCAGTACAGATATTACTTTGATCTCCATTGATTTGAGCTATATGAGTGTCACTAAAATACCATCTAATCTTTTTTTGCTGGTTTGTTTCAACACCAGTGTGTAGAGTGACTGAATCTCCCTCCATCACAAATGCTGATTCTTCATCTGTATCAACACTGAAAATCCATGTGGGGAAGAATGATATTCGGAAAGAGCAGTCAGAACTCCTAAAGAAGGACTTCAGTGAACTCATCGAAACACTTCGAAGACTTGAAGTTTAGCCGTTCATTAGTGGACCACTCCCAGCAAGGGGAACTAACATGTTTTCACGGTTGCTCAGGCTGAATACATGGCTACAAAGAACCTGCAGTCTAAAAGGAGTCAACTTCATTGACAACTTCAATCTTTTCTGGGGCCATAGACAACTATTTAAACTGGATGGCCTCCACCCAAACAAACTTGGTGCAAGAGTGCTAAAGGACAACATCTATTTTTCACTCCGTCATCCTTCAGTAGAGTGTGCCAGTCCACCCAACATGAATGGCACTCACACACCTGGACAAAGTATGAGTGACCACAGGACTTCAAATCAGCTTCAGAGTCGTCATGTGGTTGACACATCCCACAAGGACTCTGACAACACCACACAGCCACAACAAGCACTGCTCATGGACACCATCCCAGCTGAGCCCTGCCCACAGAGCTCATCACAGACAGACTGTGACGTACTACATCAGCTCCAAGACTCAGCGCCGAAGGACGACTTTCTGGTAAACAGCCAGGAAAGCCAGGACAACATATTTCAGCCACCGGAAACACCAGAGCCAGAGCCCCGCTCACCAGACACATTATCCCTCTCTCCAGCATCTCCACTTCTAAGCTTCTCACAGAAAATGGAGGAACTGGTATATGCTGGAACCAGACTCTCCCACTCTTTTGCTGCAAGCCCCCAGATATCAACTAAAAAACGGCGGGCACCACAACCACCAAAGCCTGTGGGCCCAGCTCGCCCTCTTCCTCCTCCTTCAAGAGCTCTCCGGCCGCTGCCACAACGCCAGGGCCCAAACCCTCCTCCATCTGCTGTAGGTGAACCAAAAACAACTGATAACAACTCTCAGTGATATGTGTCGGGTCCCCACTACGATAGCAGCAACACTCAGGAATGTTTACATAACAAGCGGGAACCCAGTGTGCCTGTAGCTTTCTCTATCTCTGTTTTATCACGTGATAGAAAGTGTAAGGCCTTCTCAAGCCGTACAGCTGACCCATCTAATCTGCGGCCTATTAGGTATCAAACTAAGACTGCTCTAGAGACAAAAAGTAATGGCATCAAGTTAGCATTTTTAAACATTCACTCACTAAAAAATAAATCATTTCTGATCAATGACTTAATAACCACATACAACCTGGATTTTATGTTTCTAATTGAAACATGGCTTGAAGACAGCTGCAGTGCAACAGTCCTCAATGAAACAGCCCCTCCTAACTTTACTTTCATGAGTGTCTGCAGAGCTGTTAGGAGAGGTGGAGGTGTAGCTGCTCTATTTAAAGATGTCTATCAATGTAAGCAAGTGTCATTTGGTCAGTACTTGTCTTTTGAATATCTAGGGATTGTGCTGAAAGGTGCTCCACAAATTCTATTTATCATTATTTACAGGCCTCCAAAATACTCTCCAGCCTTTGTTGAAGAGTTCACAGAACTGTTATCAATGATTTCCTCAGAGTTTGACTGTTTTACTATTGCAGGGGATTTTAATTTTCACATAGAAAATGCAGAAATCAAAACTACAAAAGAAATTATAACCATTTTAAACACTTTTGACCTGATTCAGCATGTGCATGGACCCACACACAATCGTGGACACACTCTTGATTTACTCATTAGTAAGTGTCTAAACATTTCATCCATTGTCATTAAGGACGTAGCACTATCTGATCACTTCTGTATTTTCTTTGATATATTGATCTCTGCTACCACTGAATCTAGATCCGTCTCTGTCAGAAAGAGATGCATTAACGAAAACACTAGTGTGCTGTTTATGAAGGCTATATCTTCAATGCCAAGCATTTCTGCAGACTCTGTTGATCTTCTCCTGGAGTCCTTTAACTCAAAAGTTAAGAATGTCATTGATGACACTGCACCAGTGAAAGTCAGTAAGACGACTGGCAGACAAAAATCATGTTGGAGAAAATCAACAGCAGTACAGAGTATGAAAAGACAATGCAGAAAAGCTGAGCGGATGTGGCGGAAGACAAAACTTGAAATTCACTATAGCATCTATAAAGACAGCCTTCATGCTTTCAATGTGGAACTAGCCACAGCAAGACAGAAGTTCTTCTCAAACCTTATAAACAGTAACCTAAACAACACTCGCACTCTTTTTGCTACTGTTGAGAGACTAACAAACCCCCCAAGTCAGATTCCCAGTGAAATGCTCTCTGACAGCAAATGCAATGAGATTGCTTCCTTCTTTTCCGAGAAGATCAATAATATCAGAAAGGTGGTTAGCACATCCTCAAGTTATGCAGAGGTCAGACAGATTTGACTGCAATTTCAAAAAGAAGTCACTATGTCTGTTTTTGAAGCAATTGATAGCAAAACTTTGGAAGAAACAGTACAGCACCTTAAATCCTCAACCTGCAACCTTGACACACTTCCCACATCTTTTTTCAAAGGTGTGTTTAACTGTTTAGAAGCAGATCTCTTAGAAGTGGTGAACACCTCACTTCTTTCTGGGACTCTTCCAAACTCTCTGAAAACTGCAGTTGTTAAGCCCCTTCTGAAAAAGAACAATCTTGATAACACCATATTGAGCAACTATAGACCAATATCAAATCTTCCTTTTATAGGCAAGATTATTGAAAAGGTAGTTTTCAATCAGCTGAACAACTACGTATACTCAAATGGATACCTGGACAATTTTCAATCTGGTTTCCGACCGCATCACAGCTCAGAGACGGCGCTCGTTAAGATAATAAATGATATTCGCCTAAATTCTGATTCTGGCAAAATATCAGTGCTGGTACTACTAGATCTTAGTGCTGCGTCCATGACATGCAGAGTCCCTCAAGGCTCAATTCTAGCGCCGCTCTTTTTTAGCCTGTATATGCTCCCACTAAGTCAAATAATGAGAAAGCACCAAATTGCCTATCACAGCTATGCTGATGATACCCAGATTTACCTAGCCTTATCGCCAAATGACTACAGCCCCATTGATTCCCTCTGCCAATGCATTGATGAAATTAACAGTTGGATGTGCCAGAACTTCCTTCAGTTAAACAAGGAGAAAACTGAAGTCATTGCATTTGGAAGCAAAGAGGAAGTTCTTAAGGTGAATGCATACCTTGACTCTAGGGGTCAAACAACTAAAAACCAAGTCAGGAATCTTGGTGTGATTCTGGAGTCAGACCTTAGTTTCAGTAGTCATGTCAAAGCAGTAACTAAATCAGCATACTATCATCTCAAAAACATTGCAAGAATTAGATGTTTTGTTTCCAGTCAAGACTTGGAGAAACTTGTTCATGCTTCACAAGCAGGGTGGATTATTGTAATGGTCTCCTCACTGGCCTTCCCAAGAAAACCATTAGACAGCTGCAGCTCGTCCAGAACGCTGCTGCCAGGATTCTGACTAGAACCAGAAAATCTGAGCATATCACACCAGTCCTCAGATCCCTACACTGGCTTCCAGTTATATTTAGAATTGATTTTAAAGTACTTTTACTCGTTTATAAATCACTCAATAGCCTAGGACCTAAACACATTGCAGATATGCTCACTGAATATAAACCTAACAGCATAGGCGGAGTTTAGGGGGGGTGGGGGGGGGCACTGCCCCAGCCAGACGAGAGCCAATCATGATTTTGTCTGAGCTATGAAAAATCAAAGAATTCATATTTTTTTCATTTTATTTATATTATCTTATTATTTTAGTGGATAAAATAAGTACGTTTTGGTTAAATTAATTTAAATTTAAGCCCCATATCCTCGCGAGTCGCGACTCATGATTCTCAACTTGATAGACTGGACTCTCTTTTCGCTATTTTCCCGCTTTTACAAGTTAACTGTTTGGCTACATCAAAAACAAGTTTCTCAGTTATGAGGAAAGTAGGAAACTGGCTCCGAACTTCAATGGCACAGATCTTCAATTTCCCTCTTTGCACTCACTTTCCTTCGTGTTTAAATAGCTTGTAAATGCGCAGTGCACATTTTACTTTCACTTTTAACTTAGCGGCAATTCGGCGTTAATTGCTTGAATCCCATTCAAGTAACAAGAAAATACAACGTTAAACTCACTTCGCCTATAAATTAGTTATAGAACTTTTATTAACAAAACGAATACAAATAGCTTACACCATGCTATATGCTTAATATAAAATAAAAAATAACATACATTTTAAATAGCCTAGTATATAAAACTGAAAATCGGTAAACACCGTGGAACCAAATAAATAGATATAAGAAACGTAGAACGTTTATTAGCAAAACGAATAAGAAAGAAATTACACAAAGTAAAAATCAGCAAACACTGTACAACCAAATAAATAAGAAACGAATGTTCAAAAAAATTGGAAAACCACCGGCAAAATAAACGGCAAAAGTCAACAGGCTTTTCAAAATAAAAACATTGCCAAACTTCACCTGACCTCATTCTTCTTGTCGATCAGCTCGTCACCCTGAAGGCTGTAAAATAAAATCTGATCTGTGATGCGATGCGACTGTCGTTCGGCACTCTGCATTGAGCAGCCGCGTTCAGTTTTATTTGTAGTGTCTGTTCTCCACTGAACTAAATAATATTTTATTACTATAAAAAAAATAAAAATAAAAACGTTGGTGGTGGTCGGTGCCGCGGTGGGCAACTGAACACCGACTATGCAAGCAAGCCTATTCTCTGCATTAGGTAACGCTATGTTTTTTTTGTTTTTTTAACTCTTTGTACCGCAGTCATTGTTAACTCTAAATGTATTTTAATGTAGAATATGTTACATATGTGATATATAGAACATAGGCCTATAAAAAAAAAATAATAAAAAAAAATCTGCTGCTGGCTCGTCTGCCAGTGGGTGCCCCCCCCACGCATAAAAGTCAAACTCCACTTGCCTAACAGACCACTCAGATCATTAGGATTGAATCAGTTAGAAATACCAGGGGTTCACACAA
>VONZ01003384.1:0-22636 GCA_012976165.1 Labeo catla
GAACAATATAAAGGTGCAGAAAACATTAGGAACAGGTGAGAACACTCAGACAAACGAGAGAGGAACACGAGGACCAGGTGACGACACTCAGACAAACTAGGACTAAACAAGGGGGCGTGGCAATGGGTAACAAGGAGGCAGGACAAGGGGAGCACATGGCAGACAACAACAAAGACAGAGCCATGTGCTCAGACACAACACAAACATAGAAACAGGAAACAAAGACAAGACTGTCAGGGGAGAACCCTGACAAATGGTCACAATATCATTAGAAAACAAAACGGCAAAACTTACAGCATGTGTAAAAAACAGTTGTAGAAACAGCCAGTCTCAATTATTCAACGATGGAACAAGGAGATCTCGGAACAGGCAAAGATGGGTCAACACTGATTCTTGAGACATGGGACAAAACATGTCCGGCAATTGTAACCGCTATTAAGTTTAATAATGAAAAGATTTTCAGTTGTAAATGTTACGAAGGATTAAGAATAGAATTTATTTAACACAGTTATTATAATTTAATGCTATCATTATTATATGAAATCTATGACAAGTATTGTCTTTTCACTACATCTAAAATAGTGTCCACAGAGAAGGGTTCATTCATAGGCAATAAAATGACTAAAAATGTCTTTTATTTTTTTTATTTTTTTTTTTTTTTAGTGATGAAAAAGAGTTTGTTTTATCCAAAGGAACACGTAATATTATCTCATATCAAAGCGATTTTGTTTTTACAAGGACACATGCCTGTTTCATAATGTTTCAAAGTTGTGTCCTCACTTTTTGTCAACACCGTCAGACATTTAGTAAATGTAAAATAATAATAATAATAAATAAATAAAATAAAAAATCAGGGGATCAGGGGCAGCTGTTACTGTAACATACCCTTTTGCCACATTCCACCTCTGCAGAATACTACTACATGAACTCTGAATCAGAATCAGAAAGAGCTTTATTGCCAACTGCATACAAGGAATTTGTTTTAATGTCCCAGGGTTCCAGTGCACAGAGACAACAACAACAACAAACAGACAATAAAATAAGATGAGAATTTAAAAATAAAATAAAAATAAATACACACATGTAAATATAAATAGACAAAAAATGTAATTTTAATTGAAAAATAAAATAAATTGTATATACAGTTGTGCTATAGATGATAGGAATGGAATAGAACAGAATGGGATGCCGGGATGTATAAGTACAAGGTTATTGCACAATCTTATCGCACAGGTTATAATTGCATCTGTCTCCGGTGTAGACTTGTGAAGATTAATTTTAATGCGGATTCCATACTGTAACCTAAAATAAATGTGCTCTATTACTATTCTTACGCGATCACTTTTTTTCTTTTAATGAAATAACTTAAAAATGGGGTGCCTCGCATACATAAAAAAAATATATCTACAGATAGCTTGAAATGTCGACTTGTAAACGAACCAATTCAAAACGAAAGCAAATGCTCCCTGATAATGTAATCTGTGTGGAGGTTGCATTTCTTTCTAAAGGCGCGTCCAGTACTGTGGAGATGAGAGTCAGCACCGTGAATTTAATCTTGCAGCCGACAAGAAAACATTCGTTTATTATTAAATAATTAAATAATTAATTATAATTAAAATGTCTCATTTTGTTCATAATTATTCGCAAACTTAATGCTTGTGCTTGAGTGCGGAATATATTAAGGCTGATTATGGATTAGTAGACAGTATGTTTTTTTAAGATTAGCTGAATAATGACTACTAAATAATAATGCACTACTACTAGTAACTAGAAACATTGTAAGTGCCCTATTAAATGCCCTCTAGATATCTATGTTTACGTTTTTAAAACATTTAATACACGTTTGCATATAGTCTGATAAATTCTACTTTCAAAACGATCACGTCGATAAAGGAGAGATGTCATATCCCTAACACTGATTTTTCCTTTGAAACACAACAACGAAAATTGAAATAAAATTGATATTTTATGTTTTGTAAATGGTCAGTCCTTCTCCATTCTTCAGATATTGTTGCTTCTGGTTTGTGCATTGTAATCACAGTAAAATGTACAAATGTCTGGAGTTAATTTTCAGGGGTTTAGAAAGTATATAAAGAGATGGTTCAGTATATTGGTAATGAATGCATTCTGTGAGAATTTATATTTCAGGTTTTGACTGTGAATGTCAGGGCCATAATGCTGGAACTGCCCTATAATGAAACTAAAAGTGAATAGTGAAAAAAAAACGAAACTAAAAGTGAAAAAAGTGAAGAAAAAAAATTGCCTATGAATGATTGAACCCTTCTCTGTGGACACTGTTTTCGATGTAGTGAAAAGACAATACGTGTCATAGATTTCATATAATAATTATAGCATTAAATTATAATAACTGTGTTAAATACATTCTATTCTTAATCCTTTATAACATTTACAACTGAAAATCTTTTTATTATTAAACTTAATAGCGGTTACAATTGCCAGACATGTTTTGTCCCATGTCTCAAGAACCAGTGTTGACCCATCTTTGCCTGTTCCGAGATCTCCTTGTTCCATCGTTGAATAATTGAGACTGGCTGTTTCAACAACTGTTTTTTACACATGCTGTAAGTTTTGCCGTTTTGTTTTCTAATGATATTGTGACCATTATTAAAAAAGATTTAGTCTCTATTTACCTAATGCCAGAGCAGGTTTAGGCAAAGTGTCCGTTTTAGGAATAATGCCTCGTTTGGTTTGGCTTTTGCAATTGGCATTCAATGGCATACAGAGTATTATATACCACATAAAGTGCAGTGTTGCTTGTGTTTTTTTTTTGTTTTTGTTTTGTTTTGTTTTGTTTTGTTCTCAGGAGAGACGAGGCACCTCTGCGAGAGAGACAAAGAAACTGGCCTAAAGAGTTTGTACTTCATTCATGTGCTGCTTAGTAATGCTTACAGTTTTTACCTTTTTAAATGTACGCGGCAACGCAGCAGTCGTTTTGGCAACATAAATGTAAAAATATATTGCAATAATAAGAAACTGTTCCAAGATTGCACATATGCCTATACTTTTTTAGTTTCATTATAGGGCAGTTCCAGCATTATAGGCCTGACATTCACAGTCTGAAATATAAATTCTCACAGAATGCATTCATTACCAATATATTGAACTATCTCTTTTATAGTTTTTGGGAGACAACATTTTGTAGACTTTCTGTGATTTACAATGCACAAACCAGAAGCAACAATATCTTAAGAATGGAGAAGGACTGACCATTTACAAAACATAAAATATCAATTTTATTTCAATTTTCGTTTTTGTGTTTCAGAGGAAAAATCAGTGTTACGGATATGACATCTCTCCGTTATCGACGTGATCGTTCTGAAAGCAGAATTTTTCCGACTATATGCAAACGCGTATAAAATGTTTTAAAAACTTGAACAGAGATATCTAAAGGGTATTTAATAGGGCTTCCCCCATTTATGTTATTATTGTTTCTAGTTACTTGTAGTGGTTAATTTAAGTCATTATTCAGCTAATCTTAAATTAACAGTCTACTAATCCATAATCAGCCTTAATATATTCCGCGCTCAAGCACACGCAGTACGTTTGCCGAATGATCATGAACAAAATGAGACATTTTAATTATTTAATAATAAATAATGATTTCTTGTCAGCTGCAAGATTAAATTCACGGTGCTGATTCTCATCTCCACAGTACTGGACGCGCCTTTAGAGAGAAATGCAACCTCCACACAGATTACATTATCAGGGAGCATTTGCTTTCGTTTTGAATTGGTTCGTTTACAAGTCGACATTTCAAGCTATCTGCAGATATATACAGTACTGTGCAAAAGTCTTAGGCCACTAGTATTTTCATCAGCTAAAATGGTTCAAAGTCAGTTGAAGTCGGTCTTTTGCTGTAGTGTGTCAGTAGGAAATATAAGTTTACATTCCTAAACATTCATTTTGCCATTAATTATAATAATCCAGTGAGATTTTTGTGTGGAGCACAGGCTGTTGTCAGACTTCTTGTGCAAACAGAGATGTGATCTCTCCATCATTCAATCCAGTCTGTCTTAAGAAACAGAAAAAAACAGAGACAGACTAAATCCAGAAGAACTATGGCAACATCTCCAAGATGCTTTAAGAGACCTACACCTACAAAGCTACAGTACTGTGAAAATTTTTTAGCCAGTGAGACACATAAAATGAGGATGCTGTCAAAAACAATGTCATAAATAGATTTTCTAAGAACTTTTAAGCATTTGATGTGACCATCCTTTGCGTTTAAAGCAGTTTTTGCCCTATGTGCACTTGTGCAAAGTTTTTCAGGTAGCTTTGCAGGTAGGTTACTTGAAACATCTTGGAGCCGTTGCCACAGTTCTTCTGGATTTAGTCTGTCTCAGTTTTTCTGTTTCTTCATGTAATTCCAGAGACAGACTAGATGATGGTGAGATCAGATCTCAATGTGGAGCACTGGCTGTTGTCAGACTCATTGTGCAAACAAAAATCTCACTAGATTATTACAATTAATGGCAAACAGAATGTTTGGAAATGTAAACCGATATTTTTTACTGACACACTACAGCAAAGGAAAGAAATAACTTAGCATAAAATTTATTAATAGTTTTACCTATAAGCTTTATTAATCCAAAATAAATGAGTTCAATAAGTGGGACCACGTTTTTGGCATGCGCGAGACCGTGTGTTTTCAATGCTGCAACCACCATTAGGCTCATTTGAGATGCGCCTCGCCTCGCCTGAAATGTAGGTGAGAGTAGGCGGCTGCAGTGAGGGGAGGAGTGAAATAAGTGCAGTCAAGACGGACATTTCTGACCTCTCGAAGTAGAACAGACACCTACGAGATCAAAGGCGGATATCGCGTTATCACACTCACGTGCTGTGTTGCTGATAAACATGATACAATTTCAGCTCTGTTGTTTTTATATGAAAATAAATATGATGAACAAGACACTCAAAGTGCTTGCTATTTAATACCATACGAAAGGCGTATTTATCATCCATTTTTACTTTAATACAAACGTGTATTTTAGATTTTTATAGAAATATGACAACAATCACATATCTCATGCAGAGATCGCACTGGCATAGTGTTTGGGAATATTCATGCATAATTTAAAGATAACCACATGGTATTAGATTAAAAAATAAAACATTCTAGAAAATAACGGCAACATCACGGTTGTCTGAACCAATGAACTTTACGCTGTGTCGTCATCCAGGCATTTCCCATCGTGCTTTTGGTCAGCGCAGTCGGTAGAGAGCAACTGCACCAGACTGCTCAATCCCACACAGCCGCCTCGCCATCGCGAGAGTTTTTTGGCACACCTCAGCATGACATCAGAGCAAGGCGGACATAACTCGGACACATTTCTAACCGGCATGCATCTTGCGGTGATCACCGGTGATCGATTCTCCAAGCCTTTTCTTTTTTTTTTTATCAAAATGTGCTTTTTTACCTTGCCATCACATATTTTCCAAGTCACAATATTTAAAAAAATTCAAAAGACATTCTCATGATAGACAGATTACATTTTTACACGGGACTAACAATTCCTCAACACATATAAAATATCATAATCAAATATTATCAAAATATTCATCTGACGAAGGTGACATGGACATGACAGAGTTGACACATCTGACGGGGGTGACAAAAACCTGATTTATCTGAAACAAGATAACTTATTAAAACAGTTATAAACACAACAGATAAAACAATTCCAAAAAACTTCTCAATTTCACCAGGGGCCTCATTTATAAAGCATGCGTACGCACCTCATTCATGTCTGTTTGTTGTGTACTGTCCCATGCCTGTTTCCGACCATGCTAATGAATAAACCTCTGCAGATGAATCCAAATGCTTCCTCTGTTACGAAGTGAACATGCATGGGTCAGTGTATTCCTAGGCCGGGCATGGGTCATCGATCAGTGAACAAAATCCAGAGGGCTAAACAAAACGGGTAATCCGCAAACACGAGCAGAAATCCAGGCTAGGGCAAACAGTATCCAAAACAGGGTCAGGAAAATGGGTAATCCAATACACACAGGCAGGAATAACAGGACCATAGAACAGGCAAGGCAAAACTAGACTGAGTCTAGGAAAACTCGGACAGGCTCCATAAAAGTAGCTATCAACTATAACAGTGATAAATGTTAAACAACAGCCTGTGAACAGGAAAAGGAAGTCCAAGGCTTATATAGTGTGTTTGATTGGTTATAGCTGTATGTGTGATCCGAGCAATGGATGATGGGAAATGTAGTCCAGGGTTTTTATTAGAAATTCCTTTAATGTTGGATCCAGTTCTCCATTCGGTTCGGGAGTCATACGGGTCCAAAGCCGAAACTTTGGGGGACCATATCTCGGGCTATCAACCTGGGACCGGTAGCATTCAGTAGGCCTCCCAGGGTCCTACCACCACCCTGAGTTTGGTGGCGTTTGCCCCGGTCCGGGGGAGCTATAGCTGGTCAAATTTTAAAATTTGGGGGCCTCTATCTTGCGGCGGGTGGCGTTGGATAGGAGGCCTCGGGGTCTACCCCCACCCTGAGTTTGGTGGAGTTTGGCCAGGATTTGGCCGAGTTATAGTCCCAACAACAATCCCAGCCCAAAGCGGCCAAAACCTAAGTCGATACAGGATGACCAGTGGTAGCTCTGAAAAATGACTAAGTTGATATTGACTTAGGTTTTGAATGACCTTTTCTCCCAAAAAAACAGCTAAGTCAATGCAGGGTGACCAGTGGTCGAGCTTGGGTCCAACCTCCACCCTCCTTGAGGCATCGAGGCAAGCCACGCAGGGTTCCTCCCACGACCCCAGAGGGAGGTCTCTGGGGCTTTTTGAGAGATGCTAACACACATTAAACCTCACTCTGGTGTGCATGGGAGTAGGTTGGCGCCCCCTACTCTGGGACTTGACGGATCTCCACGGGCATGGGTACTGAGCTCCAGAGGGCTTTTTGAGCGATGCTAGCCCACATAAAACCTCACTCTGGTGAACATGGGGGTAGGTTGACGCCCCCTACTCTGGGACTTGACGGATCTCCATAAGCATGGCCGCTGAGCTCCAGGGGACTTTTTAAGTGATGCTAGCCTATGTCCATGAGAACTTAGTTGTTTTTTGGGGACTTTCATTTAAAACCTAAGTCTTTCCAGGCTGACCAGTGGGATTTGCAAAAACAAAGTATGAAAAGCGCAACTTGGGTCAAACCTTCACTCTCCGCAAGGTGCCCGGGCAGGCTGGGCAGGGCGCATCTTCCCTGTGTGTGCGGGGATCGGACCGCAACCCTTGAAAAGGTCCCAGGGGCAAAGGCCCTTTTACCCGCAGTCGCAATTTTGGTGAAAGCGTAGATTTGTGGACTTAGGTTTTGAGCACTTGCCTGAAAAACATGGGCCATGGATCTCCACTACCAACACAGACTGAGGACCAGGGGGGCATCCTATGACCCCACCTGTTGGCCCCTGAGGCATGTGCCTTGGTGGGCCAGGCCACCGCTGACCGATTAGAGTGTGTTGCATGCCTGTGCTAGGGCCCTGCCCGGCTGCCCCGGTGGAGTGGGGGGCTGCTGCGTGTTGCCCCATGAGCGGCCGTATCGTGGGGGGCCATACTGGCTGGCTCACGTAGCGAGACCCGTGTGTGGGAACCAGCTACGCCGCAGTGCTTTCCTGTTCTTGTACGGTGTGGCCTCTTTGAGACAGGTTCTCCTAAGAGGCAAATGTCCGGTATGAGCATGCATGAGACGGCCTATTGGGCCCCAAATGTTTGTGGGAGGCACAGATGACCAGTATGCCTTGGCTGCCAAGCCACCGTTGACCGATTGGAACATGTTGCGTCCCTGATCTAGGGCCCCGCCTGGCTGCCCTGATGGAGTGGGGGGGCTGCCGTCTGTTGCCCCATGAGCGGCCGTATCGCAGGGGGCCATACTGGCCGGCTTGCGTAGCGAGACCCGTGTGTGGGAACCAGCAACACCATGGCGCTTTCCCGTTCCCATATGGTGTGGCCGTTTTGGGTTGGGTGCTCCTAAGAGGTGATTGTGTGAACACGCATGAGATGGCCCATTGGGCCCCAAACTTTCGTGGGAGGCACAGATGACCAGTCTATCTTGAGAGGTCTGGCACCGGTGAGCGGCGCAAGGCGTGCGGCCGGTGGGGGCGGTGTTCCTCTGCTGCTGCCGGTGTCTTCAGCCGACCCCCGTGAAGCACACTTTTCCCTGTTATGGCCAGTGAACTCAGCTGTGGCCACACTGAATACACTGGGGTCTCCGAAAGGTGCACACGGTCGGTACAGTGAAACTGCAAACGGCTTTTTAAATCAGTTATGGTGCCTTTGAACACAACACCTCAAGTACTTGGATAACTGTACAGTGAAACTGCAAATGGCTTATTAAATCAGTTATGGTGCCTTTGAACACTACCCCCCAAGTACTTGGATAACTGTGGCAATTCCAGAGCTAATACATGCAAACAGGCACCAACCTTGCCTGCCCCCCAGAGGGGAGGCTTGGGATGTGTACATTCAGACATTTGGTGTGTGGGCTTGGCTGAGGAGCCAACGGTGCAAAGCTACCATCTGCTTGATTATGACTGAACGCCTCTAAGTCAGAATTTACCGGGGGACGGACGAACAAGTGCCGTTCACCACCCCAAGCAAGCACCTCAATTTTGTGGAGAAACTGGTGCTAAATGACTCGTAGACGACCTGATTCTGGGTTGGGGTATCGTGCGTGACAGAGCAGCTCATTGCTGTGATCAATTGAAACTCATCCTCAGTTCCAAGTTTTTGTCAGCCGAGGAGGAGGCCCACCCGGGCGGCCTCGGTTCGACCCCCCTGCCCAGGCCCAGGGTGACCAGTGGCCCAAGGCCCCGGCCAAAACCTAAGTCAACGCGGGGCGACCAATGGGAGGTGAGGACCGGGGTGAAGCCCTGCAGGGGCGTCCCTGGGAAGGTCAGAGGCGAAGGTGGGCAGAGCGGGATGGGGCGGCAGGGGCCCCTGGAAGTCCGAGATGAGGCAGCCAAAAGTTGATACGGGGGGACCAGTGGGAAAAAGGCTCCTGGGGACTTGGCCAGTTCGTAATGTCAGGGATCTGAAAGGAGGACCCAAATACAGAGTGAATGACAAGGGTTTATTGACAAAACAGACAAGAGGGTAAGTGAGGTGCACAGGTGATATGCAGTTATTCCCTTCAATTTAATGCTATCATTATTATATGAAATCTATGACTCTCACTACATCTAAAATAGTGTCCACAGAGAAGGGTTCAATCATTCATAGGCAATAAAATGCATAATTAATATATATATATATATATATATGATGAAAAAGAGCTTGTTTTATCGAAATGAACTCGTAATAATATCTCATATCAAAGCAATGTTGTTATTTTCAAGGACACATTCATGTTTCATACGGTTTCACAGTTGTGTCCTCACTTTTTGTCAACACCGTCAGATATTTAGTAAATGTAATAATAATAATAATAATAATAATAAAATCAGGGGATATGGGACAGCTGTTACTGTAACATACCCCATTGCCACATTCCACCTCTGCAGAATACTACTACATGAACTCTGAATCAGAATCAGAATCAGAAAGAGCTTTATTGCCAAGTGTGTACAAGAAATTTGTTTTAGCATCCCAGGCTTCCAGTGCACAGAGACAACACACAGACAATAAAAATAAACTGAGAAAAAAATAAACATATGTAAATATAAATAGACAAAAATTTAAATTAATTTTAAAAATAAATGAAACTGTATATACAGTTGTGCATGATAGGAATGGAATAGAATAGAATGGGATGCCGGGATGTATAAGTACAAGGTTATTGCACATTTGTCTTATCGCACAGGTTATAATTGCATCTGTCTCCGGTGTAGACTTGTGAAGATTAATTATAATGCAGATCCCATACTGTAACCTAAAATAAATGTGCTCTATTACTATTACTATTCATAGTCAAGTGTTTTTGCGGGAAAGTATTAATGTTCATGCCTGACAGGGAGGCGCCCACGCGATCACTTGAATTTTTTTTTCTTATAATGAAATAACATAAAATTGGGGTGCCTCGCATACATAAATATCTACAGATAGCTTGAAATGTCGACTTGTAAACGAACCAATTCAAAACGAAAGTAAATACTCCCTGATAATGTAATCTGTGTAGAGGTTGCGTTTCTCTCTAAAGGCGCGTCCAGTACTGTGGAGATGAGAGTCAGCACCGTGAATTTAATCTTGCAGCCGACAAGAAAACATTCGTTTATCATTAAATAATTAAAATCTCTCATTTTGTTCATAATTATTCGGCAAACCTATGCGTGTGCTAGAGCGCGGAATATATTAAGGCTGATTATGGATTAGTAGACTATGTTAAATTAAGATTAGCTGAATGATGACTTGAATGAACCACTACTAGTAATTAGAAACATTTTAAGTGGGGGCAGCCTTATTAAATACCCTTTAGATATCTCTGTTCAAGTTTTTAAAACTTTTTGTACGCGTTTGCATATAGTCGGAGAAATTCTGCTTTCAGAACGATCACGTCGATAACGGAGAGATGTCATATCCGTAACACTGATTTTTCCTCTGAAACACAAAAACGAAAACTGAAATAATATCGATATTTCATGTTTTATGAATGGTCGACCCTTCTCTATTCTTCAGATATTGTTGCTTTTGGTTTGTGCATTGTAAATCACAGAATGTCTACAAAATGTTGGCTCCCAAAAACTCGGGTATTTTTGTGTGTGTGTGTGTGTGTGTGTGTGTGTGTAATGTCGGTTACCCATGTGTATCAATATATTGGTAATGAATGCATTCTGTGGGAATTTATATTTCAGGTTGTGACTGTAAATGTCAGGTCCATAATGCTGGAACTGCCATATAATGAAACTAAAAATTAATTGGTGTACATGCAATCTTGGAACAGTTCCTTATTATTGCAATATATTTTTACATTTGTATTGTCAAAACGACTGCTGCGTTGCCGCGTACATTTAAAAAGGGCAAATCTGTAAGCATTACAAAGCATTTCAACTGCACGGGCTAACCTGCTGCCGAGCGGACAGAGACTCATCACTGTCTGGTAAGACTCGCGGGGGAGGACTGTGTGTGTATATCAACAAGGAATGGTGTAACAATGCTGCAGTGGTGACAAAACACTGTTCATCGCGGGTGGAGTTTATGTTTGTGAAGTGTCGTCCGTTCTATCTGCCGCGGGAGTTCACGGCCATTGTTATTGTTGCGGGCTACATCCCGCCGTGTGCAAACGCTAAGGACGCGCTTCGCGAGCTGTACAGCGCCATCAGCGAACAACAACAAACAAATAACCCCGACGGCTTTTTCATCATTGCCGGTGACTTTAATCACGCAAACATAAAGTCTGTTTTGCCAAAGTTCTACCAACACGTGAACTTTGCAACAAGGGGAAACAACACTCTGGACTTTGTTTATACAACAAATAAAAACGCTTACAGGGCTGAACCCCGCCCCCACCTCGGGTACTCTGACCACATCTGTTATGCTAATCCCAGCATACAGACCACTTCTCACACTTACCAAACAGGTTCAAAAAGAGATCACAGTATGGCCAGACAATGTTGCCTCTGCACTACAGGACTGCTTCCAGGACACAGACTGGAACATGTTTAAAGAGGCAGCCACCTACAATAACCATACAGACCTTCAAGAATACACAGAAACAGTGACTGCTTACATCAAAAAGTGCATAGATGATGTGACAGTCACCAAAACCATCACCACACGTGCCAACCAGAAGCCATGGATGACAGCAGAGGTTCATGGGCTGCTAAAAATCCGAGATGAGGCATTCAGATCGGGAGATAAGACAGCTCTCAAAACAGCAAGAGCCAATCTGTCTCATGGCATCAAGAAGGCAAAACATCAATATGCTCAGAAAATCAACAATAACTTCAGCGACAGTAAAGACACTCGGTCCCTGTGGCAAGCCATTCAGACCATCACTGACTACAAGCCCCTGCCACAGGCCAGTGATGATGACACATCCCTGCCAGATGCACTCAACCACTTCTACTCACGATTTGAGACACAGAACGACACTCCTGCACAGAAACTCCACACATCTCCAAACGACCAGGTACTCTGTCTTTCTCCAGCCGACGTAAGGAAGACCCTATCCAGGATAAACCCACGAAAGGCTGCGGGCCCTGACAACATACCTGGCCGTGTACTAAGAGACTGTGCTGCACAGCTGATGGATATCCTAACAGACATCTTCAACACCTCGCTGAGCCAGGCAGTCGTGCCCACGTGTCTCAAATCCACTTCCATAATTCCAGTTCCAAAGAAGTCTCCTGTGTCCTGTCTGAATGACTATCGTCCCATAGCACTCACCCCAATCATGATGAAGTGCTTTGAGAGGTTAGTCATGCATCACATCAAGTCCAGTCTCCCAAACACGCTGGACCCATTCCAGTTTGCATACCGTCCAAACCGCTCCACGGACGATGCAATATCCAGCACTCTCCACCTAGCTCTCACCCACCTGGAACAGAAAGACTCTTATGTTAGAATGCTGTTCATTGACTTCAGCTCAGCATTCAACACAATAATCCCTCAGCAGCTCATCCACAAACTAAACCTGCTGGGCCTTGTAGCGAATTTAGCTCAAAGGGAAATGTATATAAATAATTACAATTAATTATGATTAATTACAATTACTTATATCAGCTGCCAGTAGTAACTGTAGCAGAATCAATTTTCCATCAACTCAGCGAACATTCAGTATAATCTTTATATCAACTCTAAGAAATGATATTTTCTTGGCCACAGAAAATAACTTTCTTAAAGTACCATTGCATTAGAGCAAGTAGCTTGAATCGGAATCGTAAAGGGACATTAATTTGCAAGGCAGAATCAGAATCAAAACTCATGTAATTTGTGCACAATAGTTTATTAACGAAGGACTAACACATAACTAATCTAAACAAACAAACATGAAATCACTCATACATGGGGGAATGGTCAGTGAGAAGCAGTTAGAGAGAGACAAGGAAATGAAGCTATGAAAGAGCCAGTTAACCACCTGCTGTGAAACCATCAGTGCTGTCTACAGCTTATACTAAACCTCTGTATGTTTAGTTAAGTGTACGATACTTGCATTGCCTTGGTCGTCGAACAAGTGTCCAAATGCAGTCTCTGAAAGTCTTGATGGTTTGGAGCAGTGGTGGTTTTGGAATTGCAATCACGTTCTTCCGGGTCTGAAGAGTGATGAATTCCAAAGATGTCCTGACTCGTTGGTGACTGGGAGTTTCTTCCCATGTGAAAAGTGAAGAAGAACCAAGAGCTGAGAGGGACCCAGCTGAAGTCCTGTGGTCTTTGGGGAATGGAAAGACAAGGCCGCAAGGCCTGGCGCACGCTTAGGGAAGTCCTGAAGAGTTCTAGCTCATCTTCTTAGGTTCTCCAAGAACCACTGACTGACTGAGGCGAGTCATGAAGCTGAATTCCAGGGTTAAGTCGAACTGTCTGGCTCTTTGTGGTCGAGAGCCACAGCTCTGTATGTTGGGCCTGTCGGGCCCGCCGGGCACGCCCTGTGCCGGCTCCGGCTCCCCGTGGGTTCCTCCACACGGGCAGCAATCGGAAGATGTTGCAGACGAGTGAAGAAGAGAGAAGAGAGGGAAAAAAAAGAGAGGGGTTGATGCCTTTAAACTCTCTGGAGGCTGTGCCTCCTGGAGGTCCATGAACCAATGGTAAATTTCACCTTTGGAGGGAAAGTTTACGACTCTTTGTCTGTGAGCATGGTATTTTGCATATGTAATTCGATTGGGTGTTGATGCAAAAACTACTAAGGTTTCTTAAAACACTAACATGTTGCAAAGGTATCAACATCTAATTTACACCATCTTTTAGATCATTAAAATACGAACTCAAAGAGTCCAAGCATGACATAGGTGGGTTATACTACTAGTCATCTATCATAATACATGCATAAAACAGTAGAAAGACAAATACAAATACAACAGACAAAATTAAAATACAATGCAGTAATACTGTACACAATGACCTGGGCTATGTGTGATAGGAAGGTCAAAGAAAGGTTTGTCTGTGAATGAGTAGGAAAGAGTCCATTTCTATAGGCATTGTGTCTTTCCTATAGAGAAATGTAGTGTGCTCCGTTTGCATTCCTTGAGGCCATAAAACCTGTGATATCAGATCGTTGTCCTGGCAACTGAGCCCTTTTGGGGTGTTAGTTGCTTTAGGGGGGGGTTGTCTCCAGAGCTCCAGCATGTAGCTGGCCTGTTGTGTTTAAAGACTATTTGTTAAATGTAACAATTAATGTATGTCTGATTGGTCCAGACGCTACAGCCTAAACACCTCTCTCTGTAACTGGATCCTGGACTTCTTAACTGGTAGACCCCAGGCAGTCCAGCTCAGCTCCAACCACATCATCAAGTTCGCTGATGACACGACTGTGGTAGGCCTCATCAGCAACAACGATGAAACACACTACAGAGAGGAAGTGGCACAGCTGGCTAAATGGTGTGGCGCTAACAATCTGTCCCTCAATGTGGGTAAGACAAAAGAGGTTGTGATGGACTTCAGAAGAAACTCTGTTGACCACCCCCCACTGACCATCAACAGCTCGGCTGTGGAGAGAGTCAGCAGCACTAAATTCCTGGGGATGCACATTACAGAGGATCTTACCTGGACCACCAACGTCATGTCGCTCAACAAGAAGGGCCAACAGTGCCTCCACTTTCTTCGCCAGCTGAAAAGGGCAAGTCTCCCTCCACTCATCCTCACCACATTCTACAGAGGAACCATTGAGAGTGTGCTGACCAGCTGCATCACTGTCTGGTACGGGAACTGCAGTGCTGCTGACCGCAAGACCCTACAGCGGACAGTGAACACAGCTGCAAAGATCATCGGTGCCCCTCTCCCCTCCATCCTGGACATTTTCCTTGCACAATGCTCTAGCAAGGCCTCCAGCATCGTGAAGGACCCCACCCATCCCTCCCACAATCTCTTCCAGCTCCTGCCATCAGGTAGAAGGTACCGGAGTATCAAAGCTCGCTCTGTCAGATTTCTCAACAGCTTTTTCCCCCAGGCTGTGAGAGTCCTTAACTCCAATCTCCCTGTAACCCTCTGAAACCATGAAAACCTCAGCCTCCTCCCCCCAACTCATTAAAACTGCTGACAATCTTTCAAAGTGCAATTCTGAGTGTGTTACACACAGGTGAGTGGGCTATACAAACCACTTGTAGTAACACACTTATGTACATTAGACACTTTCTGTAAACACTTGCTGCTACAAAGACTCAATCGGATTAGCTGCCTCCCTCAAAATCTCTCTTCTGCACAATTTAATGCACAAAATATCTCTTTTGCACAATTTCATGTACAGATGTCTCTTTGTAAAACGTCATGTACAGTACTTATGTAAAGTTTTTGTTGTCTCAGTTTTGTATGTGTAGTCAACTATTTATTATAGTTATAGTATTTATAGTATATGTATAGTCAAATGGTTAACTGTTGTATAAGTCTGTAATTGCTTTTCTTATTTGTGTACTGTTGTATGTTTATATTATGCTTAACTAGTATGTAGCACCGTGGTCCTGTGAGACACAACATCTCGTTCTACTATATGTCCACACGTGTAGCAGAATGACAATAAAGCTCGACTCGACTCGACTTGAAGTACAAACGTTTTGTCTCTCTCGCAGACACACGTCTCTTTAGGCCAGTTTGTGTCTCTCTCGCAGAGGTGCCGCGTCTCTCCTGAGAAAAAAACAAAAAACAAGCAAACAAAAAAATAAATAAATAAAACAAGCAACACTGCACATTATATTGTACATAATAATCTGTATGCCACTGAATGCCTATTGCAAAAGCCAAACCAAACGAGGCATTATTCCTAAAACGGACACTTTGCCTAAACCTGCTCTGGCATTAGGTAAATAGACACTAAATCTTTTTCAGTAATGGTCACAATATCATTAGAAAACAAAACGGCAAAACTTACAGCATGTGTAAAAAACAGTTGTTGAAACAGCCAGTCTCAACTATTCCACGATGGAACAGGGAGATCTCGGAACAGGCAAAGATGGGTCAACACTGGTTCTTGAGACATGGGACAAAACATGTCCGGCAATTGTAACCGCTATTAAGTTTAATAATGAAAAGATTTTCAGTTGTAAATGTTACGAAGGATTAAGAATAGAATTTATTTAACACAGTTATTATAATTTAATGCTATCATTATTATATGAAATCTATGACAAGTATTGTCTTTTCACTACATCTAAAATAGTGTCCACAGAGAAGGGTTCATTCATAGGCAATAAAATGAATAAAAATGTTGAAAAAGAGTTTGTTTTATCCAAAGGAACACGTAATAATATCTCATATCAAAGCGATTTTGTTTTTACAAGGACACATGCCTTTTTCATAATGTTTCAAAGTTGTGTCCTCACTTTTTGTCAACACCGTCAGACATTTAGTAAATGTAAAAAAAAAAAATAATAATAATAATAAAAAAATAAAATAAAATAAAAAAATCAGGGGATCAGGGGCAGCTGTTACTGTAACATACCCTTTTGCCACATTCCACGTCTGCAGAATACTACTACATGAACTCTGAATCAGAATCAGAAAGAGCTTTATTGCCAACTGCATACAAGGAATTTGTTTTAATGTCACAGGGTTCCAGTGCACAGAGACAACAACAACAACAAACAGACAATAAAATAAGATGAGAATTTAAAAATAAAATAAAAATAAATACACACATGTAAATATAAATAGGCAAAAATTGAAATCTAAATTGAAAAATAAAAGAAACTGTATATACAGTTGTGCTATAGATGATAGGAATGGAATAGAATAGAATGGGATGCCGGGATGTACTAGAATGTAGGTGGATATAAATTCTCACAGAATGCATTTATTACCAATATATTGAAGTATCTCTTTTATAGTTTTTGGGAGACAACATTTTGTAGACTTTCTGTGACTTACAATGCACAAACCAGAAGCAACAATATCTTAAGAATGAAGAAGGATTGACCGTTTACAAAACACAAAACATCAATTTTATTTCAATTTTCGTTTTTGTGTTTCAGAGGAAAAATCAGTGTTACGGATATGACATCTCTCCGTTATCGACGTGATCGTTCTGAAAGCAAAATTTCTCAGACTATGCAAACGCGTATAAAATGTTTTAAAAACTTGAACAGAGATATGTAAAGGGTATTTAATAAGGCTGCCCCCACTTAAAATGTTTCTAATTACTAGTAGTGGTTCATTTAAGTCATCATTCAGCTAATCTTAACTTAACATACTGTAGTCTACTAATCCATAATCAGCCTTAATGTATTCCGCGCTCAAGCACACGCAGTACGTTTGCCGAATAATCATGAACAAAATGAGACATTTTAATTATTTAATAATAAATTAATGTTTTCTTGTCGGCTGCAAGATTAAATTCACGGTGCTGACTCTCATCTCCACAGTACTGGACGCGCCTTTAGAGAGAAATGCAACCTCCACACAGATTACATTATCAGGGAGCATTTACTTTTGTTTTGAATTGGTTTGTTTACAAGTCGACATTTCAAGCTTTCTGCAGATATATACAGTACTGTGCAAAAGTCTTAGGCCACTAGTATTTTCATCAGCTAAAATGGTTCAAAGTCAGTTGAAGTCGGTCTTTTGCTGTAGTGTGTCAGTAAGAAATATCAGTTTACATTTCTAAACATTCATTTTGCCATTAATTGTAATAATCCAGTGAGATTTTTGTGTGGAGCACAGGCTGTTGTCAGACTCTTTGTGCAAACAAAAATCTACCGCGGTCAAGTGAGCCGCCATCCAACCTGATCTCAAAGAAATGCGTGAAATGAACACGAACCCTTAATCCCGATATACGTGGTGGTGGCACGAAATGTGTTGAAATTACGTGTCGGCACCACGGAAACAACACACATACAAAGTCAATGAGGCTAATCTGTCGTGGTGGACACACGGATTCCCTGGTTCAACAACGTCACACAGTGGGCGGCGGTAAATGTTGTTTTCTAGTTTACGAAACGTCCTCCTTTTATAATTTATTATAGTGAATTTGTTGCTATTTTTGTTGTCTAAATAACAGTAAATTGTTTGTGATATAACTATCAATTTATAGATGGAGTAGCTTTAAAGAATGGCCCGAGACAGTGTTAAATAGATTGTTCCCTTTACGTTATTAAACCCTTTACGATATTTTATGATTTTCAAATGTATTTTCTGTCATAGCAGCGAATATTATTAATAATTATTCTTACGAATCAGAAAACTTTCAGTGCTTACCACGGCAACGATACGTCACGTCACGTTACGCACCGTAACGCACGCTTCATACCCATAATCACTTTCACCACTCATTTCACCCGCCAATCGACTACAGTAAGTATCTCAACCCAATGGGTGTTTGTTTGTTAAAAAGTACGCAAAACCTTTTTTCTGTTATTTCTTTAGTTGTAGCCCGATCTGTGTAGCGTTCAGCTCTGGAGATTAGGTTGAATTTGCTAGTGTTGCATTTTCATTTACACGGGTACCCGTCGCTGTCCCCGGCACTGCTAACCACAGCTACCAAAAACAGTTTAAACTCATGTATTTGTCCATGTGTTGTGAAGACAACAATTAACAACGAGTTGTTGCAGTGGTTAAAGTTTTATACAAAGTGCAAAGTAAATGTCAGAAGTGTAACTAAGGGGAATTAACGTTACCGGAATCAGGGATGGACTGGAATAAAAAAGTGGACCTGGAGTCTTTCCAGAGGATTTGACTGCTCAGTGCGACTGTCAATGACCGTTCATACCTGTATAATCAGTGCATAATTAAATAGAGAGATATAGATAGAATGTCCTGTGACACTATGGTGCCATACTTTTGTAAGACTTTGCCATTTTAGAAGACAATGAAATCATCATGAGATAATTGAGGGTAATTGTTACTTTAGTTATGTGTGACATTGAGAAGAGAGAGCAGTTGTTACCATGAAGACCACTGTTTCCATTATTTGTAGGCCTAAAAAAATAGATTTGTGTATGTACTTGCTTGTGTCAAATCTGATATTTGTACAGTAAGGATTGATTTGTATTGTACGGAGTGGTTGATTAATATTTAATTAATAATTACAATTAATCTGTCCTAACAATTAAGAAATGCTCATTTACCACAAAGGCTATTCTAATAATCCTTTGCTTTTTTCCTGTTTTACAGCTTTATTGCAACACTTTTTGACTTCACCAACACACACACATTCACACACACAAATCAAAACAACGGCACTTTTAAGAGCCACTCTCTCTCTCTCTCTCTCTCTCACTCTCTTTCTCTTATTGTCTCTCTCTTTTAATCACTCTTTTAATCTAGCTATCTCACTCCCAGCTATTTCTGTTCAGTAATGGCTGGAGGATCACAAAAAAAGACCTGCCCAAACTGCGGGGAAAAAATATACTGCGGACTTAAAATTTGTTCGTTTTGCAAACATCCACAACCCCAACATGTCAGACTTCAAAAAAAGCTGGAAAAATTTAAAAGTCAGCAGAAGCAGTGGTTGGCATCCATGAAAAAAAATAAAATAAAGTCCCACATTCTTGATGATGCTGCCATTCTGGTATGTAGTTTTCCGATCATCTCATTCACCAAATGTGTTTTATTATTTTGACATAAGCAAATAAATTTCTTGGTATAATAACTGGTATAATATATTGCCTCATACATCCACACTATTAATAAGAATATAATTCATATTTACTGGTTTTTCCAAACTATTATGTCTAGGGAGTTGAAACTCATAAAACTCCTCAAATCTATCTATCCAAAAATTATGTAAAAACCATAGTTTGATTGTTTGTAGATGTTTTCTAGCTTTGATGTAACTTCAGATCAAGCTTGAGGACAACTTCAGCTGTAAACTACAGTTTTGTGTATATATCCAATTGATCTCTCTACCTCTCTGTTCCAGCTTGAGAAGTTGTATGCCCTTGGCATGAAGCCCCTGCTGCTGATTGCACATCCTCCTAAGATGGTGACAGGGACGCACACGTACCAGACTAAAATAATGCTGCCAGTGCATGCCCAACTTAGCACATCCGCTAAGACATGCTTAGAGAATGTGAATGCCATCTACAAATTGATGGTTGAAGGTGAGATTGCATTTATTTAACCTTATTTATTGAATTCAATTCTCTGTCAATTGAACAATTGTTGGTGTTGTCCTGTACATTTCCAATCAGCAAAGACTAGAAATTCTGATCTGGCTGTAGCCTAGCTGCAACCTAGAGTCATTTTAAAGGGGTCATTGGATGCTAAGTTGACTTTTTCATGTTGTTTGAACATTAATGTGTGTTGTCAGTGTATGTACAAATCTACCCTATAATGATAAAAATCCATGCAGCGGTTTTTAATTAATCTGTAAAAATAATATCCCCTTTTTCAAATTGAGCCGTTCTCAGATGCCTGTCGTTGTGGCGTCACACCAACAGAGGCCGCTCCCACGATAGTTGATTGACATGAGCGTTTTACCTCAGATCAGCTGTAACAGTCCGACCTCTTTGTTTCGATGCCGGAGCAGGGATGTAAGTTAGACAAGAATATCTCTGATTGAGCGATTGAGGTGTTGTGTTGTTGGATGTAATAATGAACATAGTGGTCGTCATTTACTCCCGACATCTGAGCCGCTGAAGATGCAGTGGATTACGTTTGTTTGTGAATGGAATGCGCCTCCCGATCTACATATATCCGTCTATGTTCACGCGAATCATTCATGATCCAGCTTCACTTACAGCAGAAGTGAGTATAAGCGTTTTTTTTATGAATCTTTGCGATCGCCTTTCCTTATAACGTGGTAGTTAGGAAGTTTAGCGGCTAAACGCGGCTACATGCGGCTAATGTAAACAAGACCGTCTTTTCACAGAGAGAAGAGAGGGGCGGGGTGAGCAGAGCTCATTTGCATTTAAAGGAACAACCCCTTAGAATGAGATGATTTTTGCAGAGCTGATTTTGGCAAGGTAAAATGGGTGTTGTTTTACAAAACCATTGAGAATTTTTCATCAAAGTATATTAGAGACTTTTCATTAAGACCCTAAAGAATCATATCAACTTGTGGAAAATGGGAATCCGATGACCCCTTTAAAGAGCTGGTATTGTGGAAAACAAGGACAAAAATTGCTTTGGGATGATGGCAGGGGTCGCCTGTGCTTTAAAATACCTCACTTCTATCTCCTTGGTAGTTTTAAGTTAACTTTTGAACTTTTAAAATCTCCAGCTAAAGTGGGAGCACTTTTTTGAGGCTGAACTTTTTAATGAGTCACACTCACTGTCAAATCAAATATGCTAGAAGCTCTAGCACAAGACCACCAGCAGACTTACAGGGGTTGGACAATGAAACTGAAACACTGGCCAATATAGTGTTGGAGGTTTCATGGCTATATTTATGCAGCCTGGTGGCCAGTCTTTACTGATCGCACATTCCACCAATAAGAGCAGAGTGTGAAGGTTGACTATGTGCATCCAATAGCTCAAACATTGTACCCTGAAGGTGGTGCCGTGTATTAGGATGATAATGCACCAATACACACAGCAAGACTGGTGACAAGAGTGATTTGATGAACATGAAAGTAAAGTTAAACATCTCCCATGGCCTGCACAGTCACCAGATCTGAATATTATTGAGCCACTTTGGGGTGTTTTGAAGGAGCGAGTCAGGAAATGTTTTCATACACCAACATCACATAGTGACCTGGCCACTGTTCTGCGAAAGGAATTGCTCAAAATCCTTCTGGCTACTGTGCAGGACTTGTATTTGTCATTCCCAAGATGAAATAATGCTGTATTGGCTGCAAAAGGAGGCCAAACGGCATACTAATTGTGGTCTAAACCCAGGTGTTTCAGTTTCACTGTCCAACCCCTGTATGTAGTCACAGTTTGCATTTCAGCCAGATGACAAGCAAAGCAGGACACTAGATGTGTGCTAAAGCTAAATTGGTGACCTCCAGCTAAATCCAATCAATAAAAATGTCAGTTCTTGGATTATTGAAAATTGATGCAACTGTATGTCGATAAGCTTTTGCAGGGTTTTTTCCTGCATAGAGGCTGCATTGTTTTGACTGGGCCTAATTACTCAGCTGGGAAGCTAGCGCAAATGGGGAACAGGACTTCCTGTGGTTTCTCATAAAATAAAAGCGCCGACTCTGACTCTATAGTAACGTAGCAACCAGGTTACGTTGGTGTCTCATCTCTCTCCTCTGTGATCTGTCTCTGTCATGCAGGTATGTGTGTCTGAGCTACACACACACTTATAGCAGACCTATATTAAAAGCTGACGGTGGCTTCGGCTGTAATCACACAAAATCTGCCAATTTGGCTTCTTCCAACAGGGTTCTGTGGAGGTGGGGTCATGTTTATTTGTGCTTTAGAATGTAACCGAAGTGAAACAATCAGAATACCTTTTATTTCTCTGATTCACTGCTTTGTTCTTGCTAACACCTCTCACTCTCTTCAATTGCTTTGGATCTCACTCAATCGCTGCTCTGTCTGCATGGGTCCAACTTTGAATCATGTGTTTACAAACAGCAAGAGACAATCCTACTCATTTTGCCCTTTAAGACTAACTTGCGTTTATGTTAATGTATTTTTTAAAA
>VONZ01003385.1:0-22625 GCA_012976165.1 Labeo catla
TGTCTGAATGACTCCAGACACTTCAGCACTGACTGCGCGCGCTCGTTGGTGAGGCGGGCTGTCATACTGACCGAGTCCAGCTCCACACCAAGAAAAGAGATCCTCTGCACTGGGGAGAGTTTGCTCTTCTCTCGGTTGACCTGAAGGCCCAGATGGCTGAGGTGCCGGAGCACCAAGTCCCTCTGTTCGCACAACAGATCTCGCGAGTGAGCTATGAGAAGCCAGTCATCAAGATAGTTGAGGATGCGAATGCCCGTCTGCCAAAGAGGGGACAGGGCAGCCTCTGCGACTTTCGTAAAGATGCGGGGAGAGAGGGAGAGGCCAAATGGAAGCACTTTGTACTGATACGCTCGACCCTCGAAAGCAAACTGTAGGAAGGGTCTGTGTCGAGGCAGGATCGAGACGTGAAAGTACGCGTCCTTCAGGTCGATGGCTGCGAACCAATCCTGGGGACGAATGCATGTTAACATGCGCTTCGTCGTGAGCATCTTGAACGGCAGCCTGAGAAGGGACCGATTCAGGGCTCGAAGATCCAGGATGGGTCTTAACCCACCGCTCTTTTTGGGCACGATGAAGTAAGGACTGTAAAACCTTCATCTCGGCTGGAGGGACAGGCTCGATTGCATCCTTCGCCAGTAGGACTGCAACCTCCGCACGAAGCACAGCGGCATGTGTGTCCGAATGGACAGAAGTGGAAAGGACGCCTCTGTACCTGGGCGGACGCCTGGCGAACTGAATCGCATAGCCGAGACGTACCATCCGAATCAACCACCGCGAGGGGCTGGGAAGCTGAAGCCAGGCTCCCAGCCTGGTCGCCAGGGGTATCAAAGGGACGTTGACCGACGTGACCGCAGTGGGGCAGCCTGGGGGGGGAAGGGGAAGGGGAAGGGGACTGATCCCAGAAGGAAGAACGTCCTGGAGAAAAGTCAGACTGCACTGGGCAGCGCTTACCTTCTTCCCTGGTTCCCGCGCTGGCGACATCAGGCTCTGAGTCCGAATCCGAGGAGACACTTCTTGGGCGCTGCTCAAAGATGGAATTCGGGGCCTGAACCCCGGAGGTGAGAGAATTGACTCTTTCTGTGACAGCTCCCGGCCCTCCACCGGGAGTGGGGGGAGTGGGGACGTTGATGTTGTCATCCCCCAAAGAGCGATTCTCTCCACCTCCGGGTTGCCCGCGTCAGGGGCGCTTCGCAGATCTTTTGCGGGTGACCGGTCCCTGATACGCGGGCGGTGCCGCTCTTCCGCAGGCAGCTCGACGTCGGGCTGCCAATCTGGCGTCATGTACCTCAGCAGGGGACGAAGCTGGTTGTTTGGAAGCCGCGGGGGGGGCGCCCTCGGCGACGAGCAGGCGGAGGTTGGGGCCCTGCGGACGTGGTTGGAATGTCACGGCGGGGCAGGATGTGTTTAATCGCCTCCGTCTGCTTTTGAACCGCCGAGAACTGCTGGGCGAAGTCCTCGACGGTGTCGCCGAATAGGCCGCCCTGGGAGATAGGAGCGTCGAGAAACCGTGATTTGTTGACATCTGCCATCTGGGCCAGGGTCAGCCATAGATGTCGCTCCTGGACCACTATGGTGGACATCACCTGACCAAGGGAACGCGCCGTCACCTTCGTAGCCCGGAGGGCGAAGTCGGTGGCGGCGCGGAGTTCCTCCATTGCACCCTGGTCAGAACCCCTCTCGTGCAGGTGTTTCAACACCTTGGCCTGGTACACCTGTAAGGTGGCCATGGCGTGCAAGGCGGTGGCAGCCTGTCCAGCGGCGCGGTAAGTCCGGCCCGCGAGAGCGGACGAGAACTCACACGCCCTGGAGGGGAGATGGGGCCGATCCCGCCAGGTGGCAGCGCCGGGCGGGCATAGATGCACCGCGACAGCGCGCTCGACCTGAGGGACCGCCTCATAACCCCGGGCTGCACCGCCGTCGAGAGAGGCGAGGGGAGAGGAGCTGGGACGTGGACGAGAAGAGTGCGGGGCTCGCCAAGTCCTCACCAGCTCCTCATGCACCTCCGGGAAGAAAGGCACTGGGGGAGAGCGCGGCGGTGCCGCGGGAGCCCTCCCCAGAGACCAATCATCCAGCCTAGAGGGATCGGCCGGAGGTGTTTTGGGCACCTCCAGACCGATCTCTTTGGCGGCTCGGAGGAGCATAGCCGACAGTTCAACATCCGTCTCAGACGGGGCGGCAACCACAGAGGGGTACCGACCCGCCTCATCGTCAGCCTCATCGTCAGACTCTCCCTCTGATGCTGCAGCAGACATCTCGATCTCCTGGGGAGCGCCAAAGGAGATACCCAGCCCGCTGTACGGGGAGGTATACTGCTCTGGCAGCTCAACGGGACTGCGCGATGACGCAGAAGTCCGCGGGGCTTTGGGGGCCGACAGAACATTCTGCACAGTCACCTGAATGTCCCCCAAGTGCCTTGCCGCGGCAGCCGAAAAACCTTGACGGCTCAACGACTTACCGCGGGAAGACAACAAGGGGTACCTACTCATGAATAAGCGGCGGGACTTTAACGCAGCCATGGACATACGTTCGCAATGAACGCACGTACCATCCGTGAACGCTGCCTCAGCGTGCTCTCGGCCCGGGCACGTGAGACAGCGATCATGTCCGTCCAAAGAGGCGAGGAAACTACCGCACCCGGAAGCGCACGGCCGGAGAGACATACCGGGAAGATGTCCTCGACAGCCGTGAGAAATTCACTCTTTTGAAATCCCGGTCCGCCCAGGGAGAAACCGCGGCACAACTGTGCTCTCAAACGGGCGGGGCTCGCTGGAGTGCGGGAGGCTTGAATGCCGTGAAAACGGCAGCCCGCAGGATTAGGCTGGCGGCTGCCGAACGCTCTTTTAGATGAAGCTCTTTTAGTAGCTCGGCAGCACGCCAGCAGAGAGAGTGAGAACTCAGGAACTCTTTTTCTTCTTTTTCTTTGTTTTTCTTTAGCTCAGAAACGAAGTCTCCAAAGCAAAAAGTCTGAATGAGTGGTTGCACGCCGCCATCTTATATACCCGTGTGTACGGGGGAGTGGCTCGGCATGCAAATACCACCCGCCAATGTTCATGAATGTTCATTGGCCTTTTGAATAAGGCTTGGAGATGATTGGACTCTCAAGTGAGTTCCCATATGTAACATCGTAGTGAAACGACTGAAGGGGAACCCTGTGTACTTTAATAACAGACAAAACATATTTGATAAATGTTTGCTAAAAAATTATATTTTCAACACAAAAGTCAATATATTATAGGTATTTGAATAGATTAAAATTTTTTATTTTGAAATAAATCTTAAAACTTATTAATGCCTCCCCCAATAAATGAATATTTTCATAGGCATAAACATATATTTATTATGCCGATGGTTAATGTATATAGCCTTTTGGCATCACATATAACAAATTTCTGCCTCAAACGGTGATCAAACAAAGGTAAAGAAATAAACTTAAGTACTAATATTAATGGACTTTTTATATTTTATTTGTACTATATGAAGTGCATATTAAATGTGTTATTTTGGAACAGCTTCAAGAATGTTAAGTGTTCCTTAAGATGCTTAAGATTAATGTTAAAATAATTGCAATACATTTTATTATATTTAGTTGAAATATAAAATAGAACCACTTTAAGTACTTTTAATTGTACTTCTATACATTTAATTTCAAATACACTTTTATACTTCTTGAACTACAGTTATAATATATTAGCTTCTCTTTAATGTGCTTTAAGGAAATGCCAGCCATTAGAAATATATTTCCAGTACATTACAAGAGCCACTATTATTAGTTTTTTCAGTATTCAAATTGTAAATTTGAATGACGCACATAACCTGAAAGTTACTTCCGTTTTGGGAACCGAAAGCTGAGTTTATCCGCTTACTTACCGTTAAACATATCCCAGTATGCCACATAACCTGCTTACTGGAATACCCGGTTAAGGCTAGAAGGGACACAGCTACAGCCACTGGGCATGTGCACATCAATACTGCGTCATTTTTGTCACGCTAAACAGAAGTTCAAATGTGCTTGCTTGATGCAAAAGAATCAATCAGGTTTTGTAACCTGTTACACAAATACGTCTGACACTCATCGTGCCAAGTTTGTTATTGCAAATTGAGCTTGTTTGAATTAGTTAGGTACCTAAAAAAAAAGTAAATAATTTTTTAGAAAAATGATTTATGATGCACTTTAAATGATACGATATTGCAATACTTTTGAAAAGTACAGTTAAATAGTAGCCTATTATAATTAGTTTAAGACCTAATATATAAGTATTAAGACCTTTTGTAAATGTATAACATAAATACAGTAAATCTGGTTTATAATAAGTGAAGCTGGTAATGCTGTTTTTGGAGTTATTTAATGAAGTTGGAGCTTCATCAAACAAAGGAGTTTTTACTTTCAGCTAAAATTTAACATCTGAGTCCACATCCAATGTCCAGTGGGAAGCTTCCAGATTAAATCTTTATTAGAATGTTAGAGGATAATGTTCTAACAATGTTATCAATAAACATTTGTAGAATGTTTTTAGAGAATATTATCCTACTTTTTAGGGGAATGAGAATTTAGGGGATGAAAATAAAACTTGCCATTGAAAACATTACCAGAACATACACATGTTCTCAGAACATTCGTAGAACAAAAAATTGTTAGCTGGGGAGCTCATGTGGATCGCCGCTCACCACTGGACCTGAGGAAGACGACACCAGCCCCTCTCCCAGACGGAAACATTCCAGTTGCAAGGAGTGGCAGCAAGTGCCCAGCTGACTCAGTCATTATGTTTGAGCCCACACCATGAGGAGCTATCGAGCAGGACATTGTTTTGGATCCTGAGTGGTGCATGTCTAACCATGTGTGTGAGCCGGCTGCCTCTTCCATTATGAAGTCGTAGAGAAATTGTATAGTCCCGCCTCCCGCCATGTGAGTTTTTAGCAAAATCTATGCTCTGCCTCCGGCCTCAGATCTTATCATTCCACTTCGGCCTGTTGCTGTGACTCCTCCACCTTCATTGCTTACTCCCTCCACTCTAGCAGCAACTATCGGGCTTTCAGTTCTGCTAGGCTCCCTCAGACCATCAGCTCCACCTGGGTCGGACACCGCCTCTATATCACCACGGACTTGTGGATTGCTCTCCTATGGCTCTGTTTGGCTCTGCCATCTCTCAGGCTCCGCCTTTGCCCTCGGTTGGGCCAGCTCCACCTGAACCTCAGCCCTCTGGTACCCCGCTTCATCTCGGGGGGTCATCGCTGTGGCTCTGTTGTGGTCTCCGGGCACAATAGTATGTTCCTGCACAACCGGAGGCTGCAGTTCTAGGACCGCATTTCTAGGACCCTATTTTTTTGTGACAGCGCCATCTAGAGGAGACCTGATTCAAGCGTAAGACAAAAACTATTCATTTTTTATCTTTCCATCTTATTTTTAATGTAAGAGCTGGTGTGAACTTGTGTTCGAGGCGGTGTCAGCAATCTCCATTTAGCCT
This sequence comes from Labeo catla, assembly GCA_012976165.1. Taxonomy (NCBI): domain Eukaryota; kingdom Metazoa; phylum Chordata; class Actinopteri; order Cypriniformes; family Cyprinidae; genus Labeo; species Labeo catla. Next base: position 5,463 of record VONZ01003385.1, read on the forward strand.
ATTTAGCTGTGCAAAACAGTTCATTGTTCTGCTGAATGTTATAAACTAGCATTTGTATTCAAATTATCTTACATTTATTAATGTACTAATAAACACACTAATTTGTAGCACAATTGTTTTACCGTTTACTGCACTTTATGCGTGTCACACATCAGACGTGAATCGCTGTGCTGCGGCTAATGAACTGAAGTCTCGCAAAGATACATCTTTCTTTACAATAATTAAGTGTATACAATTAAACAACTATATATTTCTTTAAAACATAATAACATACAGAATAGAGCTTGTGAGTTTACGTCACTGCGCGATGCATTCTGGGTCTTCGCCGCCATGTATTAGGACACGCTAAATAGCGTACAATGACAATAAATACAAATCACTAGAGGAAAAAACGATTGTTTTTGCGTTAATATTTATAAGAGCTGCTTGCAATTGCTTAGAATAAATGTACCAATATTTGAATCCATTGTGTTCATTCGAGCACTCAGTCGTGTGACCAGAACACAACACATACACACAGAAATCATACGCCACCTTCTATTGTACCACACACAGGACCGAATTAATTTCTCGTTTGCAGTTTTTAAAAACTAGATGGCACTGAGGTATCTGCCAGATAAAATAAACACACCATAGCTTGATCTCTACCAGTTGATTATGTAAGTGAACCACCGCTCTGCACATTTTGTGTGTATCTCAGATGTCTGTTCTATTCAAAAGTAAGTTCCCTGCGAACTTGAAATATTCCGCCCTGATTATTACAGTTCGAAGACTGTAATTGTATATGTTCCATTCAACGAGCATTAAAGTGTGCAAGACATGAATTTAAATTGCATTTATTTACAATTATGTCACGCTTCTCTAGTAAGTTTAGTCTGTGTGTAAAGACGCAGGTGGTGGCGTAGCGCAAATCCATGAATGAACATTCCTAAGTATTCGCTGATGTATTTAATCATATCGCCCTAATTTCATTAAGGGATGAAGTGCAATAAGTTTGACTGAAGTTAAATTGAAAAAAAAAAAAACACGATTTCTCACAAAGAGCTGCTGAACAGTAAATCAGATGAGTTGCTTTATGAACAAGGATCGTGATCTGAACGAGTCATATCACAGATTAAATTACATTTCCAAACGTGTTATTCATAGCGCGAGCGCTTACAAATTCATGTGGATCGGAATTTAGGAATCTGTAATAAATAATAAATAGAAACAACAAAGCCAGATTTTGAAGTTGTTTATTTTCATTGAGCTGCATTCGCCATTGTGTTGTTTCAAGCTGAAAAGCATAAAATTGCGCTTCATTTTAGATCGGTTCTCCACTCCGGTCATGACAGCAGATATGGCAGTTCATGTCACAGTAAGTGCTCTTCATTCTAATGTGTTTTTAAATGCACAATATAAATTTTAACATTTACCTCCACTATTACCCAGTCTAATCTGTAGTGCCCGTGTCCGAAAGTCCCAGAATGCCGTGCGTTGCTGACGTCACGTTCCCATTCTCTATAGAATAGCAAGCACTTATTAAATAGTATGAGAAGCTAATACAAACATATATACAATAAATAAAAGAAGTAATACAAAAAAAACTATAGGGTCCTACAAATGCGGTCCTAGAAATGTGGTCCTGAGATCTCCAAAATGGGGCAGGAACTCCAAAAGTGGGCAGAACCTCCAAAATGCTGCGGGGTCTCGTCACGCAAAAACTTTCCCAATTGGCTCTGTCTACACCATGGGCTCCACAACCATCATCGCCATCTCCTCCACTTATCCCCATGGCAGTGTATCAGTAACAATATTGTGTGAGAAAGACATTTGTTAAGGAAACAGCTGAACGTGATCATTACTAAAAAGAGCAATAATAACATAATGTAAAGTTCATATTGCAGCCTGTTTGCGCCCCCTGCAAACCTCTCTGAGAATCCTAAACAAACCACAGCTTGTCCAAATCATGATTGTCTTCCGTGATTGTACAGGTTTGTGGTAATAATAACCTTTCATTATCAAGCGCTGACAGGGGAGGGTGAAGTCATCTCTCAGAAGACATGGAGCGAAACAGCTTTTATGTCACTAAAGTGTTGCCTAAACACTTTTCAAGCTGATGTTTGTCAGATCACACTACACTTTCTGTCAAACTGTAAGACTGAGTTGTAAGCAAATTGTTTTGTGAGTTGTGCAATCACAGTGACACTCCTTCGTGACAGGTAAGCTATCAACGTCATACCACCTAGGGAAGGTTCCCGTTACATGCATATATGCTTCTAGTATGCCATTCAAATATGACAGTCAGTCCTTTGGCAGATCACACTTTTGGTATCATAATGCAAGGAGTTGTATGGAATGTATATGTCAAATATCAAGTCCAACCAGTCTGAGATAAAATAATACACAACTTTTGATAACACTCAAACACATTCACAGTAACCAAAGACAGCTGAAACACAGTTTGTTTCTTACTGTCTGAAGCACTTCACTGTACAAAAGTGACATCTGTGTGAAGATGGCTGATTGGAGTGGATCAGGACAACATGGTGAGACTGTTCATGTCTGTTCACAGTTCTTTGAACGTTTATACACCTGCAGTGGATTCAAAATCCAAAAATATTAAAAGATGCAATTTACGTGAAACTTAGAGACATTTCAGTACATTTAAGTAACATTGTTGTTTTAATTATTAAATACTTGATTTGTTCTTCTCTAACAGACAAAGATCTGGGAAGTTCTGCATTATCACACAAAAGAAAAAGCATAGAGGAACTTCTGAACTGTAAGTTTTACATTTTAACAAAATGTGTAATGGAACAAGATCTTCAAGATATGATATTAAATGAACTGATGTTTCTCATTTTAAGAACTATTAGACTCTCGCTTTTCATAAAGCTTTTCTCCTTAAGAACGTTTATACATTAAGTGATCGATTCCAAGAAATTTAAATATTTAGATAACTAAAATATTTCAAGATAATTGATTTTAGAATTTATCTGTTAAATATATTGGTTCTTTCTTTGCATAATGCATAGTTTTACATTCTTTTGAGATGAAACCAACAGCAATACAATAGTCAAGTTAAAAGCTTCAGTGTTGTTGCCTCAGACTGCTGTTCAGATGCTGAAAAATCTTGCACCTCCTCCAAATGTTGAGTTTGTGAGTAGGTGTTAGATTGCTATCTGTTTGTGTAATTTCAGTATCTATGATTAAAGAAGAGATGCGAATAGTGCTGCTGGGGTCACATGCAGATGTTAAAGCCTTCTGTGGAAACAATCTTTGGACGAAATGTCTTCTCAGAGTTACCATCCTCCAAGGATTTGACTGAGCGACATGATGGGAAGGTGTTGGAGAGATGTGTGGTGGTCATCAACACTCCTGACCTGTTTAATCTTGCTCTCTCACCTCAAGAACAAGACACAAGGAGACGTTTTCTTTCCAGTTGTCCTGAACCTCATGCCCTGTTGCTAGTCCTGAAGTCTGGCACATTTACAGATCTAGAGAAAGATGCTTTAAAGCTCATTAACATAATTTTTTGTGCAGGAGCATCTGAATATGTGATTGTTGTCTTTATGCACGAGGAGCAGAAGTATATGAGCATTAAAGACTCTGAATCAGCAAAGTCTCTACTGCAGAGCAGCAGACGTCCACACCATCATCTACAGAGGAATGGAGACCGATCACAGGTGCAGAAACTTCTGGAGAGCATTGAAAAGATGGTAAAGGAAAATGGGGGCAATCATCTGAAGATTTCTAAAGAATCAAATGCTGTCCTGGCCAAAAATGATCCAGTTTGTCAAAAAAACGAGATGCCTCCAGGTAAATCTTTACCAGTACATCTGAAATATGGTTGGAGGGATTAATTAACAATTCACAAATTATGTTAAAACAGTATCACAAAGAGGGTAATTGTTGTATTATGGTACAATTCAAATTACTCTTCTGAACAGTAGACAAACCAAAGCAACACTCTTTTTGTATGTTCATAAGTTTGCAGATGAGTGAGCTTGTTTGATTTTATATTGTCCCCGATGACTCCAGAAATGTTAAACAAAGACAAAACAAAACAAACAAAAAAAAGACATAAAGGTATTATGTCAACTATGGACGTTTTTTCTGAATGTGGAAGTCAGCCTTACTTTTACCCTGAAGAATGCTTTGCATTTCCGGTGCCCAGTGTTTCTAGTCAAATTAGCGTATAATCTGAGTTGATAATCTAATGTTAAACCTACTAAAATGTTTTTTAAAAGCACATGGCTCCATAGCACCATCACTTTGCATTGTCACAATGACCGTCATTTGTCAGTGCCTCACTCTTCAAAGTTTAATGGGTGTGTAGATGACACAAAGCTGCTGACGTTAGCTACATTAAAAACAGATGGGCGCTATTTGAATGGGTTCCTATGAAGACCAGAACGGAAGAGCATCCAATCGGAAGTTAGAATTCGTAATGGCGGCGCTCATCGCTTACTCAGGAAAAGGTCTATACACTAGAAAAAAGGGATAATAGATGCATTTATAACGGTTTCATTGTAATTAATTGACATTTTTCTTCATCTTTAGAGATGTTCCAGCAAATGCCAAAAAAACCTGGAAGATTTGTGCGATCACATTGTGAGTATTGATAAAAAAGATGACAGTTTGTGACAATTTATGCATGTAATTTCTGTCAGGTTTTCTCTGTAAGTCAGACATTAGTTTGATTCCTGAAGAGTGAAACACTCTGACACTTCAAACATTGATCGGTTTGCTTGATTGGCCCGACATCAGTTACATGAGTTAGTCATTATTAAGCCATTATTAAGTTGGCTTGAGAAGCCAACTTACTGAAATCCTACTTAAACTTATAGTTCTTCTGAGATTAAAATTATCAACTCCTCCTAGAGCTTTAACTCTACAAACTCCAAACTCAGCCCAGATCTTCAAACTGATCTGACCGGGTGTGCTATATCTTTTCTAACTGATCGGACTTACGGTTTTCCTAAATGACTATTAAACCTGGAAGAAATCCCATAGACTTACATTGACGGAACGCTCAAATGAGCCAAGACTATTTAAACTCATCTATCTATCTATCTATCTATCACTAGCCAAGCCTAGCAATTAGAGTCATGCTAGTAGCTCATTAATCATGCTAGAAACATGCTAGTTAGTAACTTGCTAACCATGCTAGGAACATGCTAACAACATGCTACTCATGTTAGAAACATGTTAACAACATGCTAATCATATTATAAACATGCTAGTAACTGGCTAATCATGCTAGTAACATGTTAACAACATGGTAATCATATTAGAAACAGACTAGCAACATGCTAGTAACTTGTTAATCATGCTTGAAAGATGCTAACGAAATGCTAATAATGCTAGCAACATGCTAGTAACGGGCTAATCATGCTAGTAACATGTTACCAACATGCTAATCATGCTAGAAACATGTTAGCAAACTGCTAATCACGCTAGAAATATGCTAGCAACTGGCTAATCACGCTATAAAAATGTTAACAACTTGCTAATCATGTTAAAAACGTGCTAACAACATGCTAGTAACTTGCTAATGTTAATGTTGCTAATGTTAGAATCATACTAACATGTTAATTATCTATCTATCTGTCTGACAGACTCTATTCAAACTTTAAAGAAACACTCCACTTTTTTTGAAAATAGGCTCATTGTCCAACTCCCCTAGAGTTAAACAGTTGAGTTTTACCATTTTCGAATCCATTCAGCCAATCTCTGGGTCTGGCGGTAGCACTTTTAACATAGCTTAGCATAGATCATTGAATCTGATTAGACCGATAGCATCTCGCTCCAAAATTACCATATATAATGACAATATTTTTCCTATTTAAAACTTGACTCTTCTGTAGTTACATCATGTACTAAGACTGACGGAAAATTAAAAGTTGTGATTTTCTAGGCCGATATGGCTAGGAACTATACTCTCATTCCGGCTTAATAATCGAGGAACTTTGCTGCCGTATCATGGGTGCAGCAGGCGCAATAGTATTACACAGCGCCTGAAAGTGACCGGCACTGAGTTTGCTGGAAGAGTTGACGGCTGTGCAATATCATTGCGCCTCCTGCACCCATGGTACAGCAGCAAAGCTCTTTTATTATTACGTTGGAATGAGAGTATAGTTCCTAGTCATATCGACCTAGAAAATCGCAACTTTTCATTTTTCGTCCGCCTTTGTACACAATATAACTACAGAAGAGTCAAGTTTTAAATAGGAAAAATATTGAAACTCTTTGGTCATTTTTGAGCGAGTTGCTAACGGTCTAATCGGATTCAATGATCTATGCTAAGCTATGCTAAAAGCAACAGACCTGGAGATTGGCTGAATGGATTTGAAAATGATAAAACTCAACTGTGTTCCTTTAACCCTTTAAAACTACTGTAAACTTCAAACTATTTCAGACTGAAAAACCATCCAAACTTAGAACTTTTTAAAACTTTCTTGTCCAGCTTTCTCAAGCCAACTTAAAGTTTGTCTTGACAAACTCTTTTGTCTAGTTTCATTTGATATCACTGGTGGTGCAGAAATGACACATTTCAAGGGGTCATGTGATGCGGTTTCTTGTTTTGTTTTGTATTTGGAGTGTTATATATATATATATATATATATATATATATATATATGCATATATAAGATCTGTAAAGTTGCAAAGCTTAAAGTCTCAATTCCAAGGAGATATTTATCATAAAATTAAAAGACTCAGCCACACCTTCCTAAAACGGCTTGTTTAAACATGCCCCCACATGTCTACATAATGGTGTGGGTACATTTGCATAACACCACCTATATATATATATATATATATGCAAAGAAAGAAGGCGTAAGTTTTTATACCGGCTGTAGTATTGTTGCAGCTGCCACCATGTTGTGGAGATGCTCACTCAAAAAAATATTTCAGCCCTTAACTTAATTCAATTACGTACAAAATTTCCATGCATTTAGATTACGTAGTTTTAATTTAAACAAATCAATTAAACTTAATGTGATTCAAATGCATCAGTCTTACGTAAATGAAACAGGTAAAGTTGATGTAATAGTTCCCAGTGTTAAACAAACCCTGCTCAGTGTTCATGTGTTTCCACACTACAGAGTGTTCAAGTAGCATTGACACAGTGTTGGAGTTAAGGAGATCATTATGTCATGATTGACCAATAATGATGAACACCTGTTGTTTACAAGCAGAATCATCGAAGGAAAGAGAAACACAAGAATCAGCCACAGCCAAAGATAAAATTAACTTAAATAAATGAGGACATTAAATCTCTGATTAAACAACTCCACAAACAACATTACAGATTGACTTGATTTCTGTCATATATCTAAAAATATTATTTCAGAACATCTAAACAGAGGTTTAGACGTTTTATTTTTTTTTAAAGTTTCAATTGACCTCACCATCATGGCGAACAGGGTTTACTTTAGTTGGACTCTTGACTTTTGATTTTTTTGGCTGTTGTAATTATGTGTATGAAGCACATTTATTACAACAAAATAAAAAAGCCAAAAAGAAGTCTGATTAGGTTTTTTTTATTTAATTTTTATTGTTTGTTAAATCATTATCATCCAGTGGCATGATGCACTGATCTCATGCAGTGGTTAGTCTATTATTTTCATAATGTCTTCAACAGATGTATGAACTATTATGGATGTTTATCTTATACACTAAATCTTGAAATCTACAGCATCAGTTTGACACACACAGACATCAAGAATCAGCATTTGAATCTCAACAATGGTGACATTCAACAGCTGCATGCTGGGTAGCATCAGAGTACAAATCTCACCCATGACTCCCAGCATGCAGCTGTTGAATGTCACCATTGTTGAGATTCATATGCTGATTCTTGATGTCTGTGTGTGTCTAAGTAATATTGCAGATCTTAAAATAATAATAGTAACAGTTCATACAACTACTGTAAATATAATGAAACTAAGAGGTAAACCACTGAACAATATCAGCAAATCAGGCCCCTTGACAATGATTACAACATCAATAATGATTAATCAAGAACACTTAATAAGGACCCCTTTTTTTGCGCTATACAAATGTGCTCTACAAACACAATTACAGCAACCAAAGAACAAAAAAAAACTATACTAAGAAAGTCAAGGGTCAAGAGCCCAACTAAAGTAAACCCTGTTCGCCATGATGGTGAGGTCAAATGAAACATTTTTAAAAATAAAACATCTAAACCTCTGTTTAGACGTTCTCAAATAATATTTGTGGATATACGACAGAAATCAAGTCAAACTGTAATGTTGTTTGTGGAGTTGTTTAATCAGAGATTCTGCTTGTAAACAACAGGTGTTCATCATTATTGGTCAATCATGACATAATTATCTCCTTAACTCCAACACTGTGTCAATGCTACTTGAACACTCTGTAGTGTGGAAACACATGAACACTGAGCAGGGTTTGTTTAACACTGGGAAATATTACATCAACTTTACCTGTTTCATTTACGTAAGACTGATGCATTTGAATCACATTAAGTTTAATTGATTTGTTTAAATTAAAACTATGTAATCTAAATGCATGGAAATTTTGTACGTAATTGAATTAAGTTAAGGGCTGAAATATTTTTTTGAGTGTAGTTTCTGATGTCATATTTTGATTAATATCGGAATAATTTATTTATTAATAGCTCTATGTATTAATGTAGTTTAGACAAATCATGCTGCTAAGACCTTGGCAGATCTGTAGAAAAGATGCATGCATGTAAAAACATGTAGAAACTTGAATGTAATTCATTCCAAACATTATTCACCATTTTTTAAAATAAAATTATTTACCAGTTATCAATATTTTGAACATTGCAATGTCTAATGAAAGTATGAATCAGTGCAGTCCATGTTAAAATTTCTCCTGTGTTTTGAACAGCTTAAACGGCCTTCTGGTTTGATGATGCTCAACTGAGAGATGAATCCAGAGTTTCAGACTCAAAAACCAACCACCCTTGGAGCTCAACTACAGCACATACCCTAATTGTGTTTTAATATGAATTTAGAATTAAAATTTGACAATAACTTAATTTTGATTAGAAACAGACATTTGTTTTAACATTTGTATATGAACGCATGCGTTATGATACTCTCCAAAATGTTGCTAGGGTGACACGGAAAAGAAGAATTGTTGAATAAAGTTATTTTATTTTTCTCATGGACTATTTTGTCAATGTCCTTACTACCTTTCTAGGCCTTGAATGTGGTAGTTGCTGTCTATGCAGATTCAGAAAGCTTGTGGATATTATCAAAAATATCTTAATTTGTGTTCTGAAGATGAGCGAAGACTAATGAACAAACATTTTTGAGTGAAATAACCCTTTAACATCAAATGCAAAGAACAGTGCAGTTAAAGACTGATTGCTCTGGAGCGCTTGCTCCATTTCTTCCCACATAGCAGTTGATATTTGGCCCAGCTCTGGGCCAAGCAAGGAGTTACACTTGGCCCAAGTGCAGCAAAGAATTACGGCCCTTGAGTGGCCCAGATCTGGACTACAGACGTGAGCCACACATGAGCCATAACTGGCCCAAATCTCAGCCAAATAGTAACTTATAACCAGCCCTGAACTGGGCCAGAACAAGTTTTATTAGTGCTACCCCCAAGCAACCATTGAATCAATGTTAAAAGTAGTTGATTTGTCAGTGTTAATGACATTGAATTAATATAACTTTTGCTCATACTAATAATGTTGAAAAAAAAATTTAAATTTCAACAAACCACCATTGTTGTGATCAGTGATCGCTTTAGTTGGGCTTTCGACTCTTTGTACTTTAACATTATATTTATTTGTCTTTTGAAACATTATGTGAAAACATGTTGTCTGAGGCAACAAAAACTAATATCTGCTGAGATTAGATGATGGTGGTGACTGTAACCATTGCAAGGATATATAATGAATTGCTCACAAGTGTGTTGGGCTTTTGAATGATGGTGTGATACTGCAATGTGAGATTAAAGCTGACTGAAACTGTTATCATACTTTTATGAATTAACAGAGAATATTAAAAAAAAATCTTTAAATTATTGAATCAATTAGACATCAAGAATCAGCGTATGAAACTCAACAATGGTGACAATCAGCAAAAGAAAATTCTATGCAGAAATGCATGCTGGGTATCAATATAGTAAAAAGTCATTCATGATTCCCAGCATGCATTGCAGTTGATCTGAATTAGTTTGGTGATTGTCACCATTGTTGCGGTTTGTATGTTGAGTGTTCATACCTAAATCTTTTCATTTATTATCACAGATATTTTTGTTTTTTTGGCATTTGTGATACAGAAGCTTTATATTAATAATGGCATTCATCAATATTATTTAGAATTGTTTTTCAACTGTATTGCTGGTCGACACCCATTCCAAAAAGTGCTTACTGCTTTAACTCAATTTTAAAACATCTCTTTTCAGTAGCATAAGTGTTTACATCAAAACACCATTATAGCACAGGAAAAAAATTGACTAAAAGCAAAAACCCAACTTAAGCAATCACTGATCACAGTAATGGTGGTTTGTTGAAATGTCAACATTTTCTCAACATTAACTGATTTAATGACATTAACATTTACAAATCAGCTGTTTTCCACTACTCTCTTGCTATCTGGGACCCAATCAAGCCTTCAGTAAACGACATAGAGTCCAGTCTTTAACCAGAAACCCCAAAACAGAGCCTAAAAAAGGAAAACAAAAACCAACTCAGCCATGGATCCATCAATAAGCAGTAAAACACAGGTACACCTTTAGACATGGCTCAGTTTTGGGGTTTCTGGTTTAAGACTGGTCTCTATGTGGTTTACTGAAGGCTGAGATTGTGTAGCACTATTAAACCTTGTTCTGGCCAGTTCAGGGCTGATTATAAGTTACTATTTGGCTGAGATTTGGGCCAGTTATGGCTCATGTGTGGCTCATGTCTGTAGTCCAGATGTGGGCCAAACAAGGGCCGTGTTTTTTAATGTTTACCAGTACTGCCAGGACAGGACTCTTTATGAAATTACAGGATTATTAGGATGTTTAAATCAGTATTAGGCACTGCTGTCTTTATGGATAAATATTGGTTAGAGACATCATTTCCCAGATGGTGACATCAGACACTACTGATTCTGAATGGGAACACACTTTAATGGTCGTGGAATACATGAAAAGTTAATTAGAAAGGGAAAAAGCTGCACTAAAGGAGGCAAGGTAATTGGAAGAAAAACAGTATGATGATGTATCACAGTAAAGAAGAATATTATTGATTATTGTATTGTGCAAATTTGCTAATCTACAGCATTTAGTTTTCATTGTGGAGTTTTCATTTTGACTGATGTGGAGATTACCTCTCGGGCAAAGCATCTATAGAACTACATTACAGATATGTAAATTTCTGGCAAATTCAGCTTACTTTGACTTACTATATAGTCACAAATGTTATGTTTTGTGGTTAGAAAAATAACATTCCTTAGAGTTGACTGACAAATACACTGAACATTCCTACACTAAACTAAAGTAGCAATTGTTACAATAGTGCAAAGGGAAATATTTATCATTACAATTAATGCAATATTTCTATCAGCTAATAAGAATAAGCTGGTGTAACAAAATGAATATTACTATCAGAACACTCTCTCCCAAAAATAACCATATTGGTGGGTGAACTTCCAGTTAATGACATGTATTAACTAATTGTTAGACTGAGCATGTTGATGATAGACCCTGGAGTATATCACTGGGTGAAGTAAGAAGTCCACAATGTCTATAAAATGGGACCACGAGCAGAACAAAATAATATAATGGTGATACTGAAAATAAAGGGATGTCATTGTTTATACAACTTTAGGTGTAACTGGGACCAGGATTAGCCAGCTGAATGCAACCTCAAAGAAGAAAACATCAACAACAACAAAACTTCAATTCTTCCTAGACACAGCAATGTCACTGTATGCTTGACATTCTAAATTGATAATGAAAACACCAATGAGAGGGAATAATTCTTGCTTTTTCACCTCAGGTTAATATTTCTCCTGATGTTTGTTCTCATATGTCAAGATGAAGCTGTACATAATCATTCTCACCCTTACCATATTTTCAACTGGCGCTGATGGTAAGTTAGTTTTATTTGCTTATGAAATTGTAAGTTTTAGACCTAGGCTAAGTTGAGAACATATGCTGATACTGTATTGATATCAAAATGCTAATCATGTTTTTACTGTATACCTGAACTACTGTTTGCTGCAAACTGAACTCAAACAGAGATACTTTGGGTTACCTGACTGTAACCATGTTCCTGAAAAAGTGGGAAATGAGATGCTGCACTCTATAGCTATGGGAACACTTTTTGTATGTGACGGTTATAAAGTATGTGGGAAAACACACCAGGAACATTAAATAACCACTGATGATGGAATGTGCATTCATGGGAAACAATAAATAAATGTAAAACAGGTGCTCCTTCAGGAATAACTTTGTCTGATAGGGTTGGGTATTGTTTAGGGTTTTCTACGATACAGGTGCCAAATCAATACTTGGTAAAAATGGAGTACCCGGTGCCTAAATGGTCCCTAGAACATTACTTTAAAACAAAAAACTAAAACAATGGTGGATGACATTAAAAGAATGGCGTTTTATTGAAAAAAGTCTTTAAATTTAAACAAGATATTAAAAAATAAGTATACTTAATATATAAATGTAAGTAAATACAAAACAACAAATTTACATAAATTCTAAATAAAATAAAGCCACCTAACCCAGCTACAATGGTTTAACACTAAATAACAGTTATGTACTGATAAGCAGCAAGTACATGCTTCCAAAATACATGAAAGTAAGTGATGCGATTGAACTGGGAAGAATAGAGTAAATATATAGTTACAGTACAAAATGCATCTGATATATAGAGAAATGTTTTTTTTTTTTTTTTTGCTAGTACTTATGTATTTGTCAGAAAACTAAAATAAGAATTATGTGGTTGAAAACACTGAGTAGCTGTGATATGTGTGTGACAAGCGTGAGTGAATCTGTCTCTGGCTTAGTGCCAGCCAAAGCCAAAAGCACATTTGCATTTAGCAGTTGATCACATGATGCACTGAATATTTCAACAGCTCAGGGATTAAAGTGGCACTGATTGAGGCACAGCATCTGATTCAGTCTGTTTACATACCGGTTATATAGGTACCGGCACTCATATATGTTTAGGAATAGGAATGAGAATACCAACGACGTCACACTGCAAGTGTCTGGACCCCTCAAGGTTGTGTAGTGTGTGCTCAGAAGCACAAGAAAGAATGTGTTAGCCTGGTATGCCTGTAACACTGCCAAAGTGTGCAGAGCAGCACTAGCCTGACCCACTAACTGGAATGCCTTCCCTACCAGCATTGATGTTGCTCTGACTTAAGTGATGATGAACTCCCTGTTATACGTCAAATGTTTCCTTGCACCCACAATAGTCCAATAAGTCAATGTTGAGGGTACAAAGACATGTGAAGAATAAGGTTTCCCTTCCTCAAAGAAGGGGCAGTCTAGCTGCAATCTGGCCACTGCATGAGTCACCACGTCAAGTAACTCCTAATGTGCCTTATCATCATAGGAGAAGTCCATCTCCAGATGGCTATTTTACTGTTTAATTCTTCAGAATCAAATGTAGTCAAATTGCAGCCAGACAAGATATTAATAAAAGAATCTACCTCCTCAAATCAGATGAGTATTTAAATAATTAAAAAATTAAATGCAACCAAATGACAACCAGATAAGTAAAAATTTATTTTTATTTTAACATAGTTTCAACAAAGAATAACAAGATCATACCTTGCAAACACACATAATTTGTTTGCACACGATTAAAGGAACAAGAGAATGGGAATCACCCCTCTGCTCAGTTCCCTTCACACATGTTCTCAGACCACTCTGATGAAGCACCAAGATGCGCTTCAGCAGCGGACAGAAGAATGAGAGCGGGAATGCCTCAGACAGGGGTGACAGGGGTGTATTTCCCGTACAATGACTTAATTTCTTGATCAACCACCATAGTATGATTCATTGTTGTGGAAACGAACTAGGTAATCCTGACTGTTTCTTCAATGTGGTCACATCTCCGTTGTTTGAACCACATCAGTTCAACAACATAGTTGCTGTTGTTAATGACGTCACACGCATGTGGTGGAGCATCCAGCTGCTGCTGATCATAGCGCACCAGACTCCATTTTCTGCAAAGGGGCGGGGTGCCAGTTCCTCTGTCCAGATCTAGCGTTCCCCCTGGCAAACGCCGGGGTGCCACCTCTGGCAGGGAGCTGACTGGTGGTAAGGTGATGGTAAGGAATTCCCCTGTAAGGGCTCCTCCTTCCACCGGCATTTCGCAGCCATTGGAGCTGCCCAAGGAACGAGCTGGACCTTCCCAAGGGGTACCACTCGTATCCTTTGGGGCTCCCCCCAATGATCGAATCTCGATTGCTACGTCGGAGGGTGAACTAGTAATGGCATTGTTGCAGGTCCATCAGGCTAAAGCACTTAGGGACCTGCATGGGGGTGGTCACAACCCAGAAGTTCTCAGAGAACTTCACCACGGACCTCGCGCTATCAGCAATGAAGGTGTCTGCACAGTCTCTGGACCTTGTGATGTCCACCATGGTGGTCCAGGAGCGCCACCTCTGGCTGAGTCTGGCCGACACAGGGGAAACCGACAAATACAGGTTCCTAAATGCCCCATGTCCCAGACCAGCCTCTTCAGTGACATGGTGGAGAGCTTTGCCCAGCTGTTCTCCGTCGCATAGAAGTAGACTGAGGCCATCAGTCATGTCTTGCCCCGGCGTGCAGCTGCTGCCTCCTCCCGGGCCCTTTCCCCCACCCCAACGCCAGTGCAGCAGCCTTTACAGTCTCTCTGGCTCCTCTGGCTCATGTCTCATGTCTCAGCTATGCAATTCAGTTTGCCCAGCGCCCTCCCAAGTTCAGTGAAGGCCGCAGATGCCCCTGTCTTACGTGCAGAAATCGCAATTTTACTGGCAAAGGATGCGATAGAGCTGGTCCCTCCAGCCGATATGAGGACGGTGTTTTACATCCCTTACTTCATAGTAACCAAGAAAGGCGGTAAGTTACAACTGATCTTGGATCTGTGTGCTTTAAACCGGGCCCTTCACAGAATACCATTCAAGATGCTCACGCAGAAGTACATCTTTAGGTGTGTTCGTTCCCAAGATTGGTTTGCAGCGATCGACCTGACGCATACTTTCATGTTTCAATCCTTCCACGCCACAGACTATTTGTCTGTTACGGAGGCCGGCAGAAAGAGAATTCCGTCTCCAAGCAGAGGATGGGGCACTGGATAGTGGATGCCATCACCCTGGCTTACCAGGCAGAGGGTGTGCCCTGCCCGCTCAGGTTGTGTGCTCACTTCACAAGAAGTGTTGCATCCTACTGGGCACTGGTTCGTGGCGCCTCACTGATAGATATTTGTGGAGCTTCGGGCTGGATGACCCCTTCAGGCAGGAGTCCCTTGAACCATCTCAAAGTGTGCTTACAAGGTACGCTAGATTCTATAGCCTTTGTGTAGAGCCGGTATCCTCCTGTGTTCTTACCTCAAACGGGAAGAAGCACTGAGTGGCCCCGGCTCGGGTCGGCTTATTAAAAGCGCTCCAGAGTGTCCATACAGTAGACCCTGTCAAGCTCCTCTGTCCCCTTGGCAGCCAGATGTACCGGAGCGTCCGACGCCAGGCCCTCACTCGATAAATCTATAAGAACCGGTAGAGGGCTGAGGTCCATATGAGAGACCTAAGTGGATCCCATCTGTGTAAAGTTCCATGGTATAGCCTCAGAGCCCCTGTTTTTCCAGCAGATCATCTGCAATTCCAAGAGGGTTAGAATCACCTTTCCAATCTTCCTTTTGTTTCTGAAAAATGAGTCATATGTGTAAATGCTTCCAAAACCCTCTACGGGAAGAATGGGACATTCCCAGTGCTCCAGCCTCAATAAAACTGGGTAGTGCTATGTTTTATAGTGACTGGTATTCTTGCTGCGAGCCCAGCCTAGGCCAGAAAGGGGGCGCAGGAGGCTCGCTCAGGACACTGGAGGGGGCAGCAGCCATGGCACTTTGGTAGGGATCCCATTCGTTGGTCACCAACGTGTTTGGAGTGACTGACTGATGGGGAACGTCTCGGTTACGTATGTAACCCTCTTTCCCTGAAGGAGGGAACAGAGAAGTCATGTCCCATCGCCACAAGGGCGGCAGTGATCAGTGACAGCTGGATGCAATCATCGCATGCCAGTATGCATTGGCTTGTTTAGTTTGCACTCAAAGTAGATTGGTCTCTCTAAGCGAGATCCCATTTGTTGGTCACCAACGTGACGTCTCCGTTCCCTATACGTAACCAAGATGATTGTACTGCATGTTAGCCTGCTTATTGTGCCCAGGGCTGGACTGGGACCAAAAAACGGCCCTGGCATTTTTGACCATAGCGGCCCACCATGATTATTTAAACAATATGCTGAGGCATTTATATGACACATCAAAGGATATATGCGCTCACTGTTTTGTTTCAAACATTAAACCACAGTAACCTGCATGGAAGCCAATAACCTTGGTAAAAAATTATTCTTAATTATTATTATTGTTATTATACAGTCTTGTATTACTCTCATTACAATACTCAGACTTGGAAGAGAAGGCCACAGTGACAAAATTCCCACCTTGTAGCAAAATTTATCGTTAAACAAAATAGCAGATTTTGTCAAGTGGAGCTGAGGGCTGGCCAGGAGGGAGGCAGGGCGTGGCCTGAGATTTCATTGGACTAGCTCAATGTCCTTTAAGACAGTCAACCAATGGGCCGTGTCTCAGATACTCTACCGTTGCGGTAATAAATTGGCCTAATAAACTTTTTAAAAAATATTAAATTATGACTGACAGCCCCAGCCCAAAAATGTGCGTCGGCCCGGCGGGCATTGCCCGGTATGCCCTATGGTCAGTCCAGGCCTGATTGTGCCCAAGAGCATAATTTATTTAAGCCCATATATCTAACAAGGAACTATGCTTCTAACCACAGGTCGCAAGCTATAGTTTCAACCACATAAGTTTGCGACGCTGATTGCGAATGTTCATTTGAACTATGGTTTCGGGAAACGCTGAATCATTGAACTATGTTGGTAACGACGGAACTTGTGACCATAGTTGGCTAACAATGCTTTTGGGAAACACAC
>VONZ01003386.1:0-22618 GCA_012976165.1 Labeo catla
GCAGAAGTTTCTCTTTATTCAGTTACTCGCTGCTTGGCACTGCAGTCTTCAAAAAGTCGTCTACTAAGGCAGTGATACATTGTAGTTTATATACATTTAGGGGGCAGTGCTTAGATCTGGAGACAAAGCACCTGGGTGACGACCCCAAACAAAGCATGCAAATGAAGTATTTAGGTATAGCAGCCTGCACCATTTACACCAGTCCTAATCCAATCATCATAACTACTCAAAGACTGGGCAGAGGTACCAAGAGCCATTACAAACAAAAGGTGAACATCTGAGTAATCTGGCTCATTTGACTTACAATAAGAGAACAGGAACTGGCAGGAACCTCTTGCTACAAACTTTGCTTGAGAGAATCATTTGTCTGATGTCATCATATTTACCTTAAATGCTAAATACAATGTACTGCACCTTAGGTTTTCACGTGATGCTATGTCAGAACATAGGATCAGCATATTTTAAACAGTTTCTTAAATTTGTAATCCTTCAGGGTCCATGATGAATGGATAATTGAAAGTTTGCACTACAATCCAGTGTGTTCATAATTAGGATAATACATTAAAAAATATGTTAAGACACACCAATTTGCAATGTCAAGCAACAAATCAAGCTGTTTTGTAGAGAATGAGCCCAGAAGCAAGAAAAATAAAATGTTTCAATTTTTATGGGAATAATAAGGCGGATAGGATGACCAGAATAATTATATATCTCAATGAATATTATCTGATATTTGTGATTAGTTACTAATTAGAAACACATTCTAAATGTAATGATCACTTGAAAATTGGAGTCAGATTAAACATGGAGCTACAATAAAATTTAAACTCAATCCCAACTTTAAAAGTAAAAGATATGTCATAGTTATACTATAATGTTACTCTCATTTTATCATTATCACCTGTATAGTATTAAAAACTTGTTTAGCATCACAGTCAGGAATCATGTGGGTCGAGTGCATTTAAATTAATGCTTTAGCTGCTGGCAAGTTAAAACCTCTATTGTGCTGATCCTGGTGTATAGAAAAAGTAGTGCTCATACAAACACACACACAAACACACTTTCAACCTAAAGCTTAAACACAATCTCAGAGATCATTCATGTTCTTCACTCTCTGCAGGCTGCGTTATTGTGGTATTGGAGAGGAAGGCTGTGCTGCTCTGATTTCAGCTCTGAGATCAAGCTCACACCTGAGAGAACTGAACCTGAGCGGTAATAAACCAGGAGACTCAGGAGTGAAGCTGCACTCTGCTCTACTGTCGGATCCACACTGTAAACTAAAGAAACTATAGTAAGTTATTGAGTCAATGCTGTCATTTATTATCTTCTATTAAAGCAGATCTCAGTGTATTTTATTTTTCTCTGTATTTTACAGTATTTGACAGTGGAAACTTCACAAGCTCCAAACAAGTGAATCAAAACAACACATCCTGAACAAGACTGTCACCTGGACAAATGCAGATACTGATCCAGCAGTTTATATGTGAAGGATTTTTGTTTTGTTGTTTTTATTCCAGTCTTAAAAACAAACAAACAAACAAACAAAAAAGTAGACTGGACATACTAAATACACTGTACATTTTTTTTTTGTGTGTGTGTGTGTGTGTGAAATTACAATATATTTTAGGTTAATAATTGCACACTGTAAAACTTTTCAATATATATTTGCAGGAACCTATAAAGTATTTTTGTACCAGTAAAGTAATTTTTTTTGTCAGAATTGAGTCACATATTCTTATTCTGTGACAATTTATTTACATTATGTGATGTTTTTTTTTTTTTTTTAAGTTTACATTTAGTGTACATTTTAGGACTTTTTATTTAGAAAACAAAAAGGTTCTATTCTAGAAATCAAACTATAACTTGGTTCTATAAGGTTGTATCTGTGAGCCAGTCAGCTCTTCGAATGCACACAAGAGGATCAATCAGGATCAACTTTCTTTGTCATGTCGCCAGTCTGCACTGTAACAGGGTTATGGCTAGAAGAGATACAGCTCCAGCCGGAAGTGGCACAAAAACTCGTCGGATGTACAGGAAAGAAATTATACGACATCGAAAACGACCAGTTGCGAACTATTTTTTTTCTTGGTAATATATGATGATATTGATGATATAAAAATATTAGTACAGAAAATATCAGTTAGTGATATTACAAAGCATCATTTCTACATATATGTATATAACAAAAACATAAATAACACAAAACGAAAGCTTTACAAAAAAAATGAATTAAAAAGAAATTAAAATAAAAAAAAATAATTAAAACTATTTTCCAAGTCTTAGTGCTTGAACTAATGCCTCAGTGTCTCAATCAGTGTCCACAATCAAAACAACCCGTTTTATTTTTGTGGTGAATTAATAAAATTGTTAAATTGTGTTTGTATGAGTTGTACTCATGTCAAAGCCTTGTGGATTACACCCTTCCACTACCCAACATAAATGTCTTAAAATGTTAAATAAGCTGTGTGTGCTGTTATTGCAGACTAGACTTACAATTACCAGTATCTACACAATAGGGGGGAGAAAATATTTTTAAAAAGGAGCGAAAACACAATTTGTTGGCACAAAACATGTTTATTTTTACTTAAACACAAATGCACACGGACAGACACAATGCCAACCACCATAACAACAACAACAACATCATTCACTCATGCACATACACAAACACAGTGCCAACTGTAATAACATTCACTAATTTTATTTCAATAAATTTGAAACAAGGTTGGATTTGATTTAATTAATCTCCAAATGATTGGATAATGAAGATAACTATATGATATGTGGATTTAAATCTTGAAGTTTGCTTTCATTGCTTCAGCATGACAGCCAAACCTTCCAGAAGATGGATGTTTTTTGGGGATCATGCTGAGGGCCCTGGTGAAAAAACCAGCATATGCTGGTAGGTATGTTTTGATGCTGGGATGCTGGTTAGGTAGGATTTGATGCTGATTTAAGCTGGTCCTTTGCTGGTTTATGCTGGTCCTTAGCTGGTTTATGCTGGTCCTTTGCTGGTTCATGCTGGTCCTTGACCAGCAACATGACCAGCAAAAACCAGCAAAGGACCAGCTTAAACCAGCTAAGGACCAGCATAAGCCAGCATCAAAACCTACCTAACCAGCATTCCAGCATCAAAACATACCTACCAGCATATGCTGTTTTTTTCACTAGGGGAATTTGAGGTATCTAAATTTTTTGGATGGAGGTGTGTAAGAAAGAGGAAGTGTGTCATCATGAGAGGTATGACGCCTCGCATTCTCCAAAAGGTCATTCAACCGAACAATCAAGGAGTCCAGAAATGGCTCATCCTGCAGATGGTAAGTAAGATCTGTAATTTCACGCAGTAAGCTCCCACACTTTTGCCTTTTCTGTGTCTTGCTGTTGCGTTTTGGAGGATTGCTGCTGCTGGTGCCGACTCTGGGAGGGGTGTCACTGTCTTGGGAAGGAGGGCTGCTGATTCTGGGAGAGGTGAGGCTGCATAAACATACAAAATCCAAAGTGAACAGGTGGTTATCCCTGTATATCCCTCCTGATTGCTCCCAGCCCCACAGCTGTACCATGCTGAAAACAGCACAGAAATGCTTGCAAGGCAGCATGTTCCTCTGCCAGTCTTCACATGTGCAGGAGGGCATTGTTGTGTGGGAACCAAAACATATTTTATGATAATCTGCAGTCTGGCTCTTCACATTGAAAACTCCATCCCAGCGCATCTTCGGACATCTTCCCAGTGGTAGGACATGGCCTGGAGATGGCGATCCATGATGTGGTCAACCACAACACGAGGCCTGTCTCTCAGGAACAAAGACAGCCTCTCACTGTATTTGCGTTTTTGGAGACGTTTTTGGATATCTTGAAGCAGAAGTTTCTCTTTATTCAGTTACTCGCTGCTTGGCACTGCAGTCTTCAAAAAGTCGTCTACTAAGGCAGTGATACATTGTAGTTTATATACATTTAGGGGGCAGTGCTTAGATCTGGAGACAAAGCACCTGGGTGACGACCCCAAACAAAGCATGCAAATGAAGTATTTAGGTATAGCAGCCTGCACCATTTACACCAGTCCTAATCCAATCATCATAACTACTCAAAGACTGGGCAGAGGTACCAAGAGCCATTACAAACAAAAGGTGAACATCTGAGTAATCTGGCTCATTTGACTTACAATAAGAGAACAGGAACTGGCAGGAACCTCTTGCTACAAACTTTGCTTGAGAGAATCATTTGTCTGATGTCATCATATTTACCTTAAATGCTAAATACAATGTACTGCACCTTAGGTTTTCACGTGATGCTATGTCAGAACATAGGATCAGCATATTTTAAACAGTTTCTTAAATTTGTAATCCTTCAGGGTCCATGATGAATGGATAATTGAAAGTTTGCACTACAATCCAGTGTGTTCATAATTAGGATAATACATTAAAAAATATGTTAAGACACACCAATTTGCAATGTCAAGCAACAAATCAAGCTGTTTTGTAGAGAATGAGCCCAGAAGCAAGAAAAATAAAATGTTTCAATTTTTATGGGAATAATAAGGCGGATAGGATGACCAGAATAATTATATATCTCAATGAATATTATCTGATATTTGTGATTAGTTACTAATTAGAAACACATTCTAAATGTAATGATCACTTGAAAATTGGAGTCAGATTAAACATGGAGCTACAATAAAATTTAAACTCAATCCCAACTTTAAAAGTAAAAGATATGTCATAGTTATACTATAATGTTACTCTCATTTTATCATTATCACCTGTATAGTATTAAAAACTTGTTTAGCATCACAGTCAGGAATCATGTGGGTCGAGTGCATTTAAATTAATGCTTTAGCTGCTGGCAAGTTAAAACCTCTATTGTGCTGATCCTGGTGTATAGAAAAAGTAGTGCTCATACAAACACACACACAAACACACTTTCAACCTAAAGCTTAAACACAATCTCAGAGATCATTCATGTTCTTCACTCTCTGCAGGCTGCGTTATTGTGGTATTGGAGAGGAAGGCTGTGCTGCTCTGATTTCAGCTCTGAGATCAAGCTCACACCTGAGAGAACTGAACCTGAGCGGTAATAAACCAGGAGACTCAGGAGTGAAGCTGCACTCTGCTCTACTGTCGGATCCACACTGTAAACTAAAGAAACTATAGTAAGTTATTGAGTCAATGCTGTCATTTATTATCTTCTATTAAAGCAGATCTCAGTGTATTTTATTTTTCTCTGTATTTTACAGTATTTGACAGTGGAAACTTCACAAGCTCCAAACAAGTGAATCAAAACAACACATCCTGAACAAGACTGTCACCTGGACAAATGCAGATACTGATCCAGCAGTTTATATGTGAAGGATTTTTGTTTTGTTGTTTTTATTCCAGTCTTAAAAACAAACAAACAAACAAACAAAAAAGTAGACTGGACATACTAAATACACTGTACATTTTTTTTTTGTGTGTGTGTGTGTGTGTGAAATTACAATATATTTTAGGTTAATAATTGCACACTGTAAAACTTTTCAATATATATTTGCAGGAACCTATAAAGTATTTTTGTACCAGTAAAGTAATTTTTTTTGTCAGAATTGAGTCACATATTCTTATTCTGTGACAATTTATTTACATTATGTGATGTTTTTTTTTTTTTTTTAAGTTTACATTTAGTGTACATTTTAGGACTTTTTATTTAGAAAACAAAAAGGTTCTATTCTAGAAATCAAACTATAACTTGGTTCTATAAGGTTGTATCTGTGAGCCAGTCAGCTCTTCGAATGCACACAAGAGGATCAATCAGGATCAACTTTCTTTGTCATGTCGCCAGTCTGCACTGTAACAGGGTTATGGCTAGAAGAGATACAGCTCCAGCCGGAAGTGGCACAAAAACTCGTCGGATGTACAGGAAAGAAATTATACGACATCGAAAACGACCAGTTGCGAACTATTTTTTTTCTTGGTAATATATGATGATATTGATGATATAAAAATATTAGTACAGAAAATATCAGTTAGTGATATTACAAAGCATCATTTCTACATATATGTATATAACAAAAACATAAATAACACAAAACGAAAGCTTTACAAAAAAAAAAAATTAAAAAGGTAAAATAAAAAATAATTAAACTGTTTTAAGTCTTGGCGCGAACTAATGCCTCAGTGTCTCAATCAGTGTCCACAATCAAAACAACCCGTTTTATTTTTGTGGTGAATTAATAAAATTGTTAAATTGTGTTTGTATGAGTTGTACTCATGTCAAAGCCTTGTGGATTACACCCTTCCACTACCCAACATAAATGTCTTAAAATGTTAAATAAGCTGTGTGTGCTGTTATTGCAGACTAGACTTACAATTACCAGTATCTACACAATAGGGGGGAGAAAATATTTTTAAAAAGGAGCGAAAACACAATTTGTTGGCACAAAACATGTTTATTTTTACTTAAACACAAATGCACACGGACAGACACAATGCCAACCACCATAACAACAACAACAACATCATTCACTCATGCACATACACAAACACAGTGCCAACTGTAATAACATTCACTAATTTTATTTCAATAAATTTGAAACAAGGTTGGATTTGATTTAATTAATCTCCAAATGATTGGATAATGAAGATAACTATATGATATGTGGATTTAAATCTTGAAGTTTGCTTTCATTGCTTCAGCATGACAGCCAAACCTTCCAGAAGATGGATGTTTTTTGGGGATCATGCTGAGGGCCCTGGTGAAAAAACCAGCATATGCTGGTAGGTATGTTTTGATGCTGGGATGCTGGTTAGGTAGGATTTGATGCTGATTTAAGCTGGTCCTTTGCTGGTTTATGCTGGTCCTTAGCTGGTTTATGCTGGTCCTTTGCTGGTTCATGCTGGTCCTTGACCAGCAACATGACCAGCAAAAACCAGCAAAGGACCAGCTTAAACCAGCTAAGGACCAGCATAAGCCAGCATCAAAACCTACCTAACCAGCATTCCAGCATCAAAACATACCTACCAGCATATGCTGTTTTTTTCACTAGGGGAATTTGAGGTATCTAAATTTTTTGGATGGAGGTGTGTAAGAAAGAGGAAGTGTGTCATCATGAGAGGTATGACGCCTCGCATTCTCCAAAAGGTCATTCAACCGAACAATCAAGGAGTCCAGAAATGGCTCATCCTGCAGATGGTAAGTAAGATCTGTAATTTCACGCAGTAAGCTCCCACACTTTTGCCTTTTCTGTGTCTTGCTGTTGCGTTTTGGAGGATTGCTGCTGCTGGTGCCGACTCTGGGAGGGGTGTCACTGTCTTGGGAAGGAGGGCTGCTGATTCTGGGAGAGGTGAGGCTGCATAAACATACAAAATCCAAAGTGAACAGGTGGTTATCCCTGTATATCCCTCCTGATTGCTCCCAGCCCCACAGCTGTACCATGCTGAAAACAGCACAGAAATGCTTGCAAGGCAGCATGTTCCTCTGCCAGTCTTCACATGTGCAGGAGGGCATTGTTGTGTGGGAACCAAAACATATTTTATGATAATCTGCAGTCTGGCTCTTCACATTGAAAACTCCATCCCAGCGCATCTTCGGACATCTTCCCAGTGGTAGGACATGGCCTGGAGATGGCGATCCATGATGTGGTCAACCACAACACGAGGCCTGTCTCTCAGGAACAAAGACAGCCTCTCACTGTATTTGCGTTTTTGGAGACGTTTTTGGATATCTTGAAGCAGAAGTTTCTCTTTATTCAGATACTCGCTGCTTGGCACTGCAGTCTTCAAAATGTCGTCTTACTAAGGCAGTGATACATTGTAGTTTATATACATTTAGGGGGCAGTGCTTAGATCTGGAGACAAAGCAACTGGGTGACAACCCCAAACAAAGCATGCAAATGAAGTATTTAGGTATAGCAGCCTGCACCCTTTACACCAGTCCTAATCCAATCATCATAACTACTCAAAGACTGGGCAGAGGTACCAAGAGCCATTACAAACAAAAGGTGAACATCTCAGTAATCTGGCTCATTTGACTTACAATAAGAGAAGAGGAACTGGCAGGAACCTCTTGCTACAAACTTTGCTTGAGAGAATCATTTGTCTGATGTCATCATATTTACCTTAAATGCTAAATACAATGTACTGCACCTTAGGTTTTCACGTGATGCTATGTCAGAACATAGGATCAGCATATTTTAAACAGTTTCTTAAATTTGTAATCCTTCAGGGTCCATGATGAATGGATAATTGAAAGTTTGCACTACAATCCAGTGTGTTCATAATTAGGATAATACATTAAAAAATATGTTAAGACACACCAATTTGCAATGTCAAGCAACAAATCAAGCTGTTTTGTAGAGAATGAGCCCAGAAGCAAGAAAAATAAAATGTTTCAATTTTTATGGGAATAATAAGGCGGATAGGATGACCAGAATAATTATATATCTCAATGAATATTATCTGATATTTGTGATTAGTTACTAATTAGAAACACATTCTAAATGTAATGATCACTTGAAAATTGGAGTCAGATTAAACATGGAGCTACAATAAAATTTAAACTCAATCCCAACTTTAAAAGTAAAAGATATGTCATAGTTATACTATAATGTTACTCTCATTTTATCATTATCACCTGTATAGTATTAAAAACTTGTTTAGCATCACAGTCAGGAATCATGTGGGTCGAGTGCATTTAAATTAATGCTTTAGCTGCTGGCAAGTTAAAACCTCTATTGTGCTGATCCTGGTGTATAGAAAAAGTAGTGCTCATACAAACACACACACAAACACACTTTCAACCTAAAGCTTAAACACAATCTCAGAGATCATTCATGTTCTTCACTCTCTGCAGGCTGCGTTATTGTGGTATTGGAGAGGAAGGCTGTGCTGCTCTGATTTCAGCTCTGAGATCAAGCTCACACCTGAGAGAACTGAACCTGAGCGGTAATAAACCAGGAGACTCAGGAGTGAAGCTGCACTCTGCTCTACTGTCGGATCCACACTGTAAACTAAAGAAACTATAGTAAGTTATTGAGTCAATGCTGTCATTTATTATCTTCTATTAAAGCAGATCTCAGTGTATTTTATTTTTCTCTGTATTTTACAGTATTTGACAGTGGAAACTTCACAAGCTCCAAACAAGTGAATCAAAACAACACATCCTGAACAAGACTGTCACCTGGACAAATGCAGATACTGATCCAGCAGTTTATATGTGAAGGATTTTTGTTTTGTTGTTTTTATTCCAGTCTTAAAAACAAACAAACAAACAAACAAAAAAGTAGACTGGACATACTAAATACACTGTACATTTTTTTTTTGTGTGTGTGTGTGTGTGTGAAATTACAATATATTTTAGGTTAATAATTGCACACTGTAAAACTTTTCAATATATATTTGCAGGAACCTATAAAGTATTTTTGTACCAGTAAAGTAATTTTTTTTGTCAGAATTGAGTCACATATTCTTATTCTGTGACAATTTATTTACATTATGTGATGTTTTTTTTTTTTTTTTAAGTTTACATTTAGTGTACATTTTAGGACTTTTTATTTAGAAAACAAAAAGGTTCTATTCTAGAAATCAAACTATAACTTGGTTCTATAAGGTTGTATCTGTGAGCCAGTCAGCTCTTCGAATGCACACAAGAGGATCAATCAGGATCAACTTTCTTTGTCATGTCGCCAGTCTGCACTGTAACAGGGTTATGGCTAGAAGAGATACAGCTCCAGCCGGAAGTGGCACAAAAACTCGTCGGATGTACAGGAAAGAAATTATACGACATCGAAAACGACCAGTTGCGAACTATTTTTTTTCTTGGTAATATATGATGATATTGATGATATAAAAATATTAGTACAGAAAATATCAGTTAGTGATATTACAAAGCATCATTTCTACATATATGTATATAACAAAAACATAAATAACACAAAACGAAAGCTTTACAAAAAAAAAAAAAATGAATTAAAAAGGTAAAATAAAAAAATAATTAAACTCTTTTAAGTCTTGGCGCGAACTAATGCCTCAGTGTCTCAATCAGTGTCCACAATCAAAACAACCCGTTTTATTTTTGTGGTGAATTAATAAAATTGTTAAATTGTGTTTGTATGAGTTGTACTCATGTCAAAGCCTTGTGGATTACACCCTTCCACTACCCAACATAAATGTCTTAAAATGTTAAATAAGCTGTGTGTGCTGTTATTGCAGACTAGACTTACAATTACCAGTATCTACACAATAGGGGGGAGAAAATATTTTTAAAAAGGAGCGAAAACACAATTTGTTGGCACAAAACATGTTTATTTTTACTTAAACACAAATGCACACGGACAGACACAATGCCAACCACCATAACAACAACAACAACATCATTCACTCATGCACATACACAAACACAGTGCCAACTGTAATAACATTCACTAATTTTATTTCAATAAATTTGAAACAAGGTTGGATTTGATTTAATTAATCTCCAAATGATTGGATAATGAAGATAACTATATGATATGTGGATTTAAATCTTGAAGTTTGCTTTCATTGCTTCAGCATGACAGCCAAACCTTCCAGAAGATGGATGTTTTTTGGGGATCATGCTGAGGGCCCTGGTGAAAAAACCAGCATATGCTGGTAGGTATGTTTTGATGCTGGGATGCTGGTTAGGTAGGATTTGATGCTGATTTAAGCTGGTCCTTTGCTGGTTTATGCTGGTCCTTAGCTGGTTTATGCTGGTCCTTTGCTGGTTCATGCTGGTCCTTGACCAGCAACATGACCAGCAAAAACCAGCAAAGGACCAGCTTAAACCAGCTAAGGACCAGCATAAGCCAGCATCAAAACCTACCTAACCAGCATTCCAGCATCAAAACATACCTACCAGCATATGCTGTTTTTTTCACTAGGGGAATTTGAGGTATCTAAATTTTTTGGATGGAGGTGTGTAAGAAAGAGGAAGTGTGTCATCATGAGAGGTATGACGCCTCGCATTCTCCAAAAGGTCATTCAACCGAACAATCAAGGAGTCCAGAAATGGCTCATCCTGCAGATGGTAAGTAAGATCTGTAATTTCACGCAGTAAGCTCCCACACTTTTGCCTTTTCTGTGTCTTGCTGTTGCGTTTTGGAGGATTGCTGCTGCTGGTGCCGACTCTGGGAGGGGTGTCACTGTCTTGGGAAGGAGGGCTGCTGATTCTGGGAGAGGTGAGGCTGCATAAACATACAAAATCCAAAGTGAACAGGTGGTTATCCCTGTATATCCCTCCTGATTGCTCCCAGCCCCACAGCTGTACCATGCTGAAAACAGCACAGAAATGCTTGCAAGGCAGCATGTTCCTCTGCCAGTCTTCACATGTGCAGGAGGGCATTGTTGTGTGGGAACCAAAACATATTTTATGATAATCTGCAGTCTGGCTCTTCACATTGAAAACTCCATCCCAGCGCATCTTCGGACATCTTCCCAGTGGTAGGACATGGCCTGGAGATGGCGATCCATGATGTGGTCAACCACAACACGAGGCCTGTCTCTCAGGAACAAAGACAGCCTCTCACTGTATTTGCGGTACCTACTGGAGTACTTCACATTGAGCTCAATGTACCTTGAATGAGAAAATAGTATAAAACGAACATTATGATGAGTTTAATGGATTGTTATTTAAAGATAAAGTTATTCTTTAATGAATGAATGGTGTTCAATTTATTCACAGACATGAGCATCTTGAATGACAAGGGGGTGAGTAAATTATCAGGAAATTTTTGTTCTGGAAGTAAACTTCTTCTTTAAAGGGATAGTTCACCCAAAAATGGAAATTCTGTCATTAATTGCTTACCCTCATGTCGCTCCAAACACGTTAGACCTTCATTCATACTTGAAACACCAATTAAGATATTTTTGAAGAAATAAGAGAGTTCCTCTTCAGTCGTTCTCTACGACGTTACGTCAATACTGACGTATTTGGGGCCTACTTGGGGGCCCAATCACCTCCGAGCTATAAGAAGAAAAGGCCAATGAAATTGGCGAGTGGAATTTGCATGCCAAGCCACTCCCCCGTACATATGGGTATATAAGATGGCGGCATGCAACCACTCTCAGATTTCTGCTTTGGAGCCGATTGCTTTGTGAGCTGCTTCTACAAGAAGAAAGAAGATACCTTCATCGCTGCGGGAGTTTCTCTGCTGTGTGGAACATCCTCCCTTTGCATTCCAGCTGGAGAGATCGCCCTGTTGCGCTAACTATGCTAACAATGCTAAAAGTGCTGCGGTCCTCCCCTGGGCAAACCAGCCTAAAAGATCAATTTACTACAGCAAACATGATCGTTGAGAGTGTCTTTTTCAAGACGCGTTCCGATCGTGTGCTTTTAGGGAGCGATAGTTTCCTTATTCCTCATGACGGTCACAATCGCTGTCTCATAGGTCTGGGATGTAAACCAATGCATTGAGATGGCGGTTGTGAATGGGCTATGCTCACACGGTGTGGGCATGCCCATTATTACGCTCGGTCACGGCTTACATTAACATGTGAGCCGCCTTTGCATTCTACCCTTTCCGGCTTCGCGGGTCGTTAGACCCCCCGAGGCGGCATTGGCTAGAGGCATTGGAGACCTGAGGTTTATAGTCTGATTACTCCGTCGGTCAGCCCCGCGGAGGTCTGGCTACTCTCAGCGTATTGCTGTCGAGTTTCTGAATGTTTATGCCGGTTCATCCTAGTGCGAGTCCTGTTTCTCGTGTAGTACTCATGAGGAAGTTAAGATGTCTATCGCCGCATCAGTGGTGGGGGCTATCGTCTTCTGAAGTCGGAGACTCTGCTGAGCAGCTCCCCGTGCTGGTGGTTGCTCTGTCAGGGTCTGAGGCTAAGTTGACGGCCATGTTCCCCCGGGCAGCCCGATCGCCGGCCGGGAGGTCGGGCTCTCCGTCTTCCCCTGGGCATTCGAGGTCTGACGATCGGTTCCGGCGTCGGATGCGGCTCTTGCTGTGTTCTTCCCTGGTGCCTTTCCTCCCGGAGGTTCATGAAGAGCTCAGCTGCGTGTTGGGCTCTTCCCCCCGCACTTCCCTTGCGGGTAGGGGTGGCTTGAGAACACGTTCACGTCCTCCAGTGGAGTGTGCGATTGCGATGCATTCATGCTCGCGAGCGCCACCACCTGGGTGGGCAGTCCGTGTTTCTCGCCCGGCCTGTAAGCGCCTGCCAGCTCTGGCTGTATAGCGGTGCTCGCAGCGCTGCAGGCCATGCCACCCCCACCCTGCACGCGGTGCCCCTCCTGCGTTATTTTGGGCATAATTCTAGGTGAAGGTGATTTGAGAACAGTGGAGTGTGCAATTGCAGTGCATTTGTGCTCGCGAGCACCGCCACCTGGTGGGTCTGTCCGTGCTTCCCATCTGGCTTGTAAGCGTCTGCCAGCTCCGGCTGTACAGCAGGGCTCACAGCGCTACCGGCCATACCACCTTCGCCTTATGTGCGTGCTTAAGGGAAGTTCTGACTCGAGGTTGAGGCAGGAACTGCGTTCGGTGACTAATAGTCTCGGGGCAGTCCCTCGGTCAGGTGATGTTCATTTTATGGCCTAAAAGTGCAAAAAGTGATCCTATCTGAACCTGGTGATGACACGTGACACTGACAAAGCCCACTTTCTTGGCGTCCATCTCTCAGGTCAGCCTCTTCGACGACACTGTTCAAGACCTATCCCAGCGGTCTTGGGTGGTTCGTATGCAGCAAAAGAACTTGGAGTGCCCATGGATGGGCCCTTCGGGGGTGTTGAGCTGGCCACGCCTAGGGGGCGGAGCCTGCCTTGGGTTGCCTTGCATGCTGCAGGGCTTCCTGAAGGCAGACTGCCGAGGGATTAGAGGTTTTGCCCCAGGAATGCCCTTGGGAGAATCGAGGGCGTTCTCTACCGCTGCTGCCTCTGACCTACGGGTCAGCAGGTACCCACCCCTTCAATAAAAGAGCAATTTTCTCTATACCCTTGGGTTTTATTAAACATGTTGAGTCTGTTTGTGAGTAACGCAGCCCTTCCTCACATCCAGGTTCAACACACAGTCTCGCCATCTAACTAGGGAGGCAGGATGCGTTGCTTCCTTGCACTCTGGCAGAAACAACGCGGGATTGTGGGTCAGGTAAGCGCTGCCTTAGCAGCTTGGCGCTACTTCGGGACGCTTCCTTTCCAGGTTGAGCCATCCCAAAAAAAAAAAAAAAAAAAGAAGCTGGTTGCTCCACCGCAGGGGTGTTGTTACCGTTCCTATATTTCTCTTTTAATGCAGGCAGCAGCTCGGTGTTTAGTTCTACCTAGCCTGTTTGCTAGTCGATTTGGTCGGTCCTTACACCCGAGAAAAGCAGTAGGCTTCACCCTGTCCTGGTTCTGAGTTCCGAATTGGTACCCTTTAAAGACCAGGCTACCATTTGGTTGGTTGATACAGAAACACATGTTTCTGTCCCTCAGCACCAGCACTGGGTTACAGCTTCGACCTGAAGGACGCATGCTGTTATGTGATGATTGCCCTGACGCAGATCATTTTCTGGCCTGCTTTAGGGGTCAGACATATCAGTATGAGTCTTCCCTCAGCCACAGGGACTTCAGGTCAACCGAGAGAGCGGTGAGCTCAAAAAAGAACAGCCCTGAGCCCCCCTTTCCTCGGCATGGAGTACGGTTACCAGTCGTGACATGTCAGCTGAGAAAGTTAATGCTGGACTGCTTGATTAACAGTCACAGGACAGCGATCCCTCTAAATGTTCAGAGGTCTGACGCACATGGCAGCCGTAGCCACTTTGTTTGCTCGGCTGTTCCATGCGAGATCGCTGCAGCACACACTTTTTGGCCGGCCGTGAGATGGGCATGGCACTATGGCACACTCTGGGTTGGAAACCCCTCAGTGTTGACACCTTCTCAACCACTGGTAAGACCCTGTATTCCTACGGGCAGTTGTGCTCTTAGACCAGGGGTCAAGCCTCAAGGTGGCTGTCTCGGATATCTCCGTCACAAGCTAGTGCCATTTGCAACGGGCAGGCAGTCTCGGGCTGCTGGAAAGGACCTCGACTGCTGTGACACTAGTCGCTTCGAGTTGCTAGCAGAGCTTTCTCTCCGCGGGTTCCGTCTGATGCTGTGAGACAAGCGCATGCTAGTCCACTGGACGCCTTACCACGGTAGTGTACACCTGCCCCTGTGGTGGTCTATGCTCCCGTCGCATATTGCAACTCGCCCACCATCTCCTCCTCTGGAGTCTTGTGGCTAATATTGCTGCATGCTGTTCATTTTCTGGGGAGTTAAGTTGCAAAAAGACAGCAACTCTTCCAGAGAACAGCGACTCCAACCCTGGGTTCCAGTTCATCTGGAGTCAATTCAGCGAAGATCAGGTGAACCTGTAAAAAAAAAAAAATCGCTTCCCGAGTCCTCCTACTGCTGGCCTGTTCCTGACCGAGGGCTCGGCAGGCACGCGCTGGCACACAGCTGAACCCGGGGTCTACAAACAGAAGTGAGCTTCCCGGCACAACCCTCGGCTAGATTGGGGGGACGAGGAGCAGGTTCTCTGGTGCGTCTCTTGACCCACCCGATCCTGCATTGCTGACACCATTTTCCTCGTGACAGCCCCCTCCTGGGAAGTTTCCCCTGAAGAAGAACCTTCTTCTCAGAATGGGCACAATCGGGCACCCGCTGTCTATCTGCAGACTTATACCTTTGGTTTCCAGATGGGACGCGGTAAGACCTCACTGGCCCTCTCGGGCTGTGGTAGATATTATCACTCAAGCTAGTGCCCCCTCTATGAGGCAAGCATTTGCTCTGAGGTGAGGTCTTTCTGTTGTATGGGCTATTCGCCGAGTTAACCCAAGATGCTCGATCAGTGTTGTGCCTCCCTTCTTGCAGTTGGAGCAAAGGATGTTCCCTCCACTGTAGGGCTCATTGTGGCCATCCCAGCAGATCGAAAAGGGAAAATATGCTGTGGATGGTTCTCCCTAGGGAGGCATCACCTGACCGACAGGTTCTTGAAGGGTGCAGGGGACCAAGTCCTTCTACAATTGCACCTTATCCCTTCTTTGGGTCTCTCCGTGGCCCCCTTAGGTCTACGGAGCGTCCCCCTTGGGCCGCTTAGATCAGTCGAGCTACAAGTTCGGTCACTTGACCTCTCTCCTGATCACGCTCACTTCCATGAAGAGGGTAAGAACCTGCATGCATTTTTCAACAGAAGTGCCTTAAATTAGGACCGGCTATTCTCACGCATTCTGAGATCCCGGTCTGGTAATGTGCCCGGGGTTCCCCACCTCTCACCTTCGGGTTCAGGTCGTGGACCTACTAGAGCTGCGACCGGAGGAGGCAGACCCGGCCTTAGCGTTGCTATGTCCTTCGTGCTATTCACGCTTTGGACTGCACCGGAGCATTAGTTGCTCCAAGCAGCTCCTGTTTGCTTACAGGTCAGCAGAAAAACGGGGAATGCTGTCCTCAAGTAGAAGTTGGCCATTGGG
The DNA here is from genome assembly GCA_012976165.1 of Labeo catla. NCBI lineage: Eukaryota > Metazoa > Chordata > Actinopteri > Cypriniformes > Cyprinidae > Labeo > Labeo catla. The sequence goes on from VONZ01003386.1 coordinate 16,404, forward strand.
TGGAAGTTGGGCCTCACCTTGGCTTCTTAGTTCCGAGGTGACCTGTGCCTTCTTGGAGTCGAGTCCTCTCTATGAAGGGTACTCCTCCCAGGCATGGTGCACAGCACTTCTCTAGCAAACATCTGGAGCTGCGGGCCGGGCGACACCCTTCACTGCACAAGATTCTTCTTGCACTGAGCTGTGTCCTCCCGTGTGTGGCAGGTAACTCAGGTAATTTCGGGAGGACAGCTCGGTGTCGGCTTGCTGCGCCATTCCTTACGGATCCGTGAGCTTCTCCCAGTTGTTCCCCCGCAGTCTGAATTAGAGTGGAGTTTTCCGGGACTGTGCTCCGACAGGGGATCTCCTTCGCCCCTTGAAGGTTGTGGCATATGTCTTAGCATTTCTCCACGGCTATTCACCGCGTTCCCCCTAATATCCTTTTAAAAGAAAAGGGATATTGTATTATCCTAGTCTCCACATGGCGTTAAAACTCGTCACTGTGCTCCGCCCCCCCAACAGTTGCTTCAGATACCTGGCACCCCTGGTGGGCCATTATCTGCCTTACAGGGCGTTGGGCAGGTTACGTGTTGAGCTTCATTTGTCCTGACACGCTCGCCTGTCAGCATTTTGTTCCTCAAATACGTAACACGGTTCAGGATTGTGGCATTTTCCACAGGGACCCCAAATACATCAGTATTGACGTAACGTCGTAGAGAACGACTGAAGGGAAACGTCTCGGTTACAGGGAACGGAGACGTTACGTCCTTCCTGCCACAATCCTGAACTGCGCTGAATGCCGGGATGTCTTGGCTCCTCAGCATAAAACCTGAGTGAGTGGTTGCATGCCGCCATCTTATATACCCGTATGTACGGGGCAGTGGCTTGGCATGCAAATTCCACTCGCCAATTTCATTGGCCTTTTCGTCTTATAGCTCGGAGGTGATTGGGCCCCCAAGCAGGCCCCAAATACGTCAGTATTGACGAAACGTCTCCGTTCCCTCCTTCAGGGAACGAGGTGTTGGAAACTCAGAAGCGAAGACCAGGAGACTCTTGGGTATCTTCAGCAGAATTCTTTATTGAGAATGCGCTGCGTAACTCTGCAGTCCTCAAAAGTCTGACAATATCTCAGCACAGCAAAGTATATAGGTTTGAAGGAGGCGGAGTACATAGAGGTGGAATCAATCTAAACAAAGCATGCAAATGTGATACAGGAAATCAGCCCAGTAAAAGATTTTTCCCAGCCTTGATCTATTTAGCATACAAGTGTCATTCAAATGCAAAGGTGCTAAACAAAAGGCACGGTTGTACCTTGAGCTTAGACTTCACACTTAACTTGGGAAACCTGCCAGATGCTCAGGAAATGTATAAAGACAAAAGGTTATCGTCTCAGGGCTTGGGCTGTCTGCTAAATCACAATATACATAACCTTTTAGAAATTTGTAATCCAACAATTCCTCCTTTGAGAGTTCTAAAAAAAAACTCTCATAAAATACAAATTTAGACACTTAAAAAGTTCTGTGTTGATTGTTTGTAGTGATGAAAAGCATGCTGACACAGAAACAAACATGCTTCTAGGGTCCGTGAAGTTCTTACGGGTAATAGTCTTTTCTGGTTGGAACTGTTGTTTCCTCATGATGGTCGTGAGTCATTTGTTGAATGAAACACTTGATACTGTGGACGCATAGATAGTATACCAGTAGGAAGAATAACAGCAGAATTGCTATTTCCTTGATCCACAGCCAGGGTTTACCTAACAGTTCTCCGAACCATGAAGAATTATCTTCAGTCATTTGGTGTAATTTTTCTGAAAGATCAAGAATGTCTCGTTGGATTTTGTTCAAGTTCTCTGTTGGATCCATTAACCCGGTGCAGCATTCAGGGCCAATAATGGTGCAGGCTCCCCCTTGTGTTGCAAGAATGTAATCCAAGGCCACTCTGTTCTGTAAGATCATTATCTTGTGCGAAGCAAGAGTGTCCGTGATGTTACCTAGGGCCAAAGCTGTGTCATTAGCTAGTTTCTGTACAGAATTTGATAAGCTTCTGACTTGATCCAGGGCCTGTATGACACCATAAGACGGGATTAAGGCTCCAAGAGTTCTTGACCACCATGTTTGTGCACAAGTGAGTCCAGGGATGCAGCCATCTTCTTTGTCTGTGGTAGGAGCTGAGCTTAGTAAATGTGGAGAGCTTGGGGAGGAGTGTGTATTTTCTCTGATAGCCGGTAAAACATAAACCAAGGTGCACCTGCCGTTGAATTGGCTAGGTAGGATGTTGTAGACAGAAGTTCCACATAACCAGAAGGTGCCAGTCGGTGGAGGAATCATGCACCACTGATTTACTGAGAAGAATTTTGGGAGAGATGCTGTCCTGTGGAGACAAACTTCTAAGTCCTTTTCCTCTCTTCCTGATGATGGAGTAATGTCCACATGGGAATTTGTTCTCATCTTGATCACAAAGCTGCAACGTTCATGAGGAATTTCACCCAGTGGAGTCGAGGCTGGAGCATCATTTTCCATGCACCAAGGAAAAGTAATTGGCAGGAGTAGATCTGTCATAATGGGAGTAGCTGAAGTTAGGTTGCAGGATGGTAATCCAGGAATGCAACACGGAGAAGCTGGAGGAGTTGTGATGTGGTGGCATGTACCTCTGTTGAATATTCCACTCGTTTGAACACCGAACAAGGTGCACGTGTCACAGTGGGAGATGGGGTGTGCCACCCATGGTATCCCTGCTTTTACTGAAGGTGGGTGTGGCATGCAAACGTTCTTTCCAGCAAACAAGGCATTTCTTGACATATTCATCAGTTCTAAGAATATGTTGTTTCTGGAGTCTATAGCTTGTGCGATGTTCATGATGATTACTAGAACGGCAATCTTGATCATGTTGATGGATGACTGAAGTTCTTTCATTTGATTCTCTGCGTTGTGTTGTGTTTTTTTTATGTTCTGTCTTCCGTGACAGTTGGCTCGGCAGTGGGTCTAGTTGTCCTTTAAAGTTTGTAGCTTCATACACAGGTGAGGGGGTCGATGTGTATGGGTCTCGGGACAGCCATCAAGGGGTATCTGCACAGAGTAAGAAAGAAAACAAAAGACGACAGAGCAGTATTTGTTGTAAAAGGCTGCAAACAATAGAGTTGTAGCCTCTGTTCAATCTGAGTCTAGTCTTGTTGTTCCTTCTTTCCCTAGTTCTTAATTCCCGTGACACCTAAAGAACAGTGAGGTAAGGATGGACTAGTGGATGGGGAAGGCCTATGAGGAAGTCTTCACCTCAGGGTTGGCCCCCGAAGCCTGTTGCATTCGGTTCTTCCCTGGGCTCCTCACTGGTCTGTGTGTCCTATCCTATCCCTGTAGGTGGGGGAACAACTTTACAGTGTGACACATGAGTCCAGGTTTTCCTTCCCTGACACAAAACTGCAGCTGCTGTGATCAACATCACTTGATGTGGTCCGTACCACTTAGGCTCTAATGGTTTGTTTTTGAATGACTTTATCATAACCCACTGACCTGGGATGATTGTGTGTCCACCTTCTGGTGGATTCTGCCAACATGACTCAACTCTTTCTCTGGAACTCTGTACTGCCTTTGTAAGGTTTTCACAATAAGTGATCAGGGCATCTGAGGCAATGTGCACATCAGCATTTCTAAGATCAATTGCACCTGGCATCTGCATTGGGCGTCCTGTAATAATCTCATGAGGGCTTAGACCTACTGATCTGTTAGGTGATGCTCTCAGACTACACAATACCGCTGGCAGCGCTTCGACCCATACTACTCCTTCCTGATGCATTTTGCTTAGCCTGGTTTTGATTGATCTGTTTGCACGTTCGACTTGCGCCGATGCTTGTGGTCTAAAAGGACAGTGAAGATTCCACTTAATTTTCAACATTTTAGACACTTCCTTGACTACCTGTCCTGTGAAGTGGGTTCCTTGATCTGAGTCAATGCTATCTGGTAATCCCCATCTGGGAATGAAATCAGTGACAAGACATTTAGCAGTATGTGCAGCTGTGGCACGCCCTGTTGATAAGCTTCTATCCATCTTGAGAACTTGTCTATTACTATCAAAACGTCAGTTTTTCCCTTACAAGGAGGCAATGATATGTAATCAACTTGTAGGTGACAAAACGGTCCTGGTGGAGCTGGGGTATGTGTTGCTGGTGTAGTTGCTGCTGGCACATCATTATTTTTTTTTGACATGTAACGCATCTCTTGACTGTTTCAGTGGCTACATTTCTGAATTTTGGATTCCATCATTGATTTGAGAACCTGTGATTCATTGTTGCTGGACCACTGTGACCCAAATTGTGTATTTGTTGAGCCAAATATGGCAGCAGTGATTCGGGAGCAACATATTTTCCTCCTTTGGTCCAGCAACCAGATGAATCCACTGTGGCTCCTTTGTCTAACCATGTCCATGCTTCATATAAAGGAACGTCTTTGTACAGATCAATGATTGATTCAGGAGGCAGAATTGTCTTCTGTGCTGTACTACCTGAACACACCTGTACATTTGCATATGAACAAGCCTGTTTAGCAGCTACATCAGCAAGAGCATTACCTTTAGCTTCCGTAGTATTAGTTGTGAGATGTGCTTTCACTTTGATCACAGCTAATTTCTTTGGAAGTTTCATGGCAAACATTAGATCTTTCACTAATCCAGCATGCTTAATAGGTGATCCAGCAGAAGTTAAAAACTGTCTACTTTGCCAAATGATACCAAAATCATGAATTACCCCAAAAGCATACCTGGAATCAGTGTAGATATTTGCAGTTGATCCTGACGCTAGCGTGCATGCTCTAGTTAAGGCTACTAGTTCTGCAGCTTGAGCTGAAAAATGATCTGGAAGACGACCTGAAGCTACAACTTCAGTGGTAGAAGTTACTGCATAACCTGCTCTTCTGTTACCTTCAATAACTTGAGCTGAACCATCAACATACAACTCCAATTCTGCATTATCTATGGGAGTTTCTGTTATTTCACTTGTAGGTGTGTATGTAAGCGTAACACAATCATGAGCCATTTCCCCTTCATCCTCTAAGACAACTTCAGTCATTGCAGACATCATACAAGAGGCTGGGTTTGTGACTGGTGCACGCTGTAAAACAATGTTCGGGGCTGTGAGGGTTGTTAACCAATTTCCCCAACGAGAGGATGGGACAGAAGTGACTTTTGCTTGATTCATTAGTGCAGACACTGCATGAGGGCATCTTACATTTACAGTCTGTCCTAACACCATTCCTGATGAGGCCTGAAGAGCTAGATGAACTGCCTGTACTGCTCTGAGACATGGGCCCATACCTTGAGCGACTATGTCAAGTTTGCCAGAATAGTAATGAATTGGGCGTAAATTGCCCCCATGCTCTTGCATTAGACATGCAGTCATAAAGCCTAAGTGTTCATGAACATAAAGCACAAAGGGCCTATCAGATTGGGCAATTCCTAATGCTGGCTCTTGACATAGTGCTCTCTTCAAATCATTGAAAGCTTTGAGGTGAATTTCTTCCATACAAACTGTATCGGAATCTCTAACCTGACCTTTCAACAAGTCGTAGAGGGGCTGAGCAATCGAGGCATAGTCTTCTATCCAAGGTCTACAGTAACCTGCTGTTCCTAAAAATGATCTTAGTGTTTTAATGTTAGTAGGCGGAGGTATTGCTTTGACTGAAGCGGCTCGATCCTGTGTAATGGATCTATTTCCTGTACCAATTGTTTGACCCAGAAATGTAACTTGATTTTTAGCAATTTGAGCTTTGTGAAAGTTACATTTGTGTCCTTTTTTCTGCAAATAGTCCAACAATGCTGTCAATTCAGTTTGATGTACCTCATGATCTGTTGAGGCAAATAAAATATCATCGATATATTGAATCATAGTGGACTGTTTGACTGGACATTCTGGGTCACACAAATCACGTCTGAGAGCCTGATGGTATATGGTTGGGGAATTTTGAAATCCCTGGGGCAAACGGGTCCACTGATATTGTTCATAGTCAACTGTGAAAGCTAACCATGGCTGGCTGTCAGCGTGCAAGGGTACAGAAAAGAATCCATTAGACATATCAATTACTGAAAAAACCTTACAATCTAATGGTAAGCCATTACAAATTGTAGATGGATCGGCTACTAGGGGGGTGATTTTTTCAGTATGCTTATTGGCTACTCTGTAGTCTATTGTGAGTCTCCATGACCCATTGGCTTTCTTGATAGGCCATATAGGTGAATTACAGGGACTATTGGTT
>VONZ01003387.1:0-22575 GCA_012976165.1 Labeo catla
CATGTTCTGTTGCTGTCAGTCATGTGACGTTTAAGTATAATTAATCAATGAGTTAATTTTACAGTGAAGGTGTTTGTAATAATTTAGGAAATGCCTGTAAATTAACAGTGTTTGTCAGCTTATTTAAATGAGATGATTTTACTTTACTGCCAGTCATTTGACCTTTTTATTTTCTAACAGATTTGTTATTGTATTAATTACAGAATTGTTTTGCAATTTTACATACATTTGTTTGTAATTTAAGAAAACAGAAAACATACTGTATACAAATACAGCAGTTTTTCTGTATAAAAAATGTGAATTACTGTAATTTGGAATTAATGTCATAATACTTAAAATAACAGCCAAACATTTAATTTAGAGATACTTTTACAGAGTTTTTTGACTGCAATTCAAAATAAAACAACCTGAATTTTTTTTTCTGTAAAATTATTATTATTATTATTATTTTATTTTTTTTTACAGTGCAGTATAAATCATTTTATTATTATTGTTACAACCTCTTGTGAAACTCACTAACCATAAACAAGATAAACAAGAACAACAGTGTCATCTAAATTAATCTTGCAGGCGGGTGAGTGCTTTATGGTTGAGATGTGGTTATTCTTACAAATACTTTTGTTTAGTACAAACAGTTCTTATTACAGACAACATACTGTACCTACAGCTGTCAATTATGCAGCCAATTGGTGATCGCTGAATGTTTTTAAAGAGTATGCGAGAGATCAGACACTTCTAGATTCCCCGATTCAGTTCATTCAGTCAGAGAAAGTCACAGAGACTTTACAAACTGCAGGAGACAATGGCATCTGCATATAAAGTTCAGTCAAAGTGAATTAACATAATATGACACAGACTACAGCTTATTTAATTCAATACTGAGATCTGAATTATATACTGTGCATTTTGTTTCTGGACTTCAAAGCGGTAAAACAAAGCAAAAAATCATGTTATTTTTTTATTTAAAGCTACTACATTCAAAATTCACAGTTCTTGTATTTTACTAGATTTCATTATTAGAGTATCATGATTAAAAACACTATATGATAATGGCAACATTGTAGATGAGGTGTTTTTTATCTAGGGCTTACATCATCGATGTCAAGCTTGAATGATCTGTTTCCAGAAGGAACGTGACAGTCTGTGAGCTGCTCAACATGCTCATGACTATTCACACTTCCTGGTACTCATTATGAATTAATAGAGCTTTTTAAAGTATTCTTTCTTAAAAATGAGACAATCACAGTCACCATCCCTCCTGTGGCCATCACAATGAATATTTCAGAGAAACAAAAAAGTTTCTATTTGATCCAAAAATGGATATGTGATGTGACAGAGAATACATTTCTGACAGAGCAGCTGAAAGTTTGAGCTTCCAAATATTTAACATTATGATAAGATAGGGGTGTCATTATAAATAATAATTAGGGGTGTAAAGGCACACAAAATGATGTTTGGTACATACCTTGGTTTTGAAGTCATGTTTTGCCGTGTGTTTTTGGTAGAATGGAGAAAATTAAATTAAATTAAATTAGCATAATATAAATTTCCAACATAGTCATGTTGTCTTTTTTTATGCATAAATTCTAAATCTGCATAAATACATCTGGAAGTACTACAATACTTTAATGATCATAACTCATATTTAGGCAATCACATAAAGTTTTATGTGGCAGTAGGCTATGCTTCAAAGCCAGAGAAAATGAGCAGGATATTTGTTAGTTTCCTCTGTAAAAAATCTCTATGCACACAGGCTTCATTCAAATACTCCTTGAATCTGTTGATTTATTTGACTTTTTGATGGTACATCACAATAAATAGTTAGCACATATTCAGCAGATACTGATAATCTAGTGAGTGTTAGTAGATATGAATGTGCAACGTTACTTATTGTCAACAGAATGTTCAAAGGGTGAGTGTTTCATAATCTAGACAGATAATTAGACAGATAATAAGTAATTTTCTATCAGGTTTTTATCAGTTCATTCCTGCAAATACTTTTTGATGTTATATATTTTCTATGAGGCATATGAATATTTAACATACAGTACAATATCTAAAGTAATCAACTGTAAAATGGGTGTTTAGAGAGAAAGAAAAAGGTAATTAAATTGGAGCTTTCTGAGCTCAACAAAGAAAGACAATTGTAAAGTTCTATATTTTTTTTAATTTCACACAACTGTATGATTCTATACAAGCCATTTATTTCCCTTTAACATGCACATATGAAATAGTTTTGAAGAGTTTTTCCTTCTTTTTAATTTGCCATCATTTACTTGAAAATATTTAAATGTGATTATTTTGAGAAATCTGTAAAAATATGCTTTTCACCCTCCACCAATTAAAACTAACTAAAACAAACAAGATTAAAGACTAAATAAAACACTTTACCAGTAAAACAGCTTTAAATCAGTAGTAATAACAGCTCTAAAATAAGACACTCATATAACGTTTTCCTGTTATTTGGAGAAATCTGGCATTTACCATCCAAAAACATAGATTCTCTTTTTTAAAATCACTTGTATATTAATGGCACTTCAACAGTATTTAGTACTTTCTAAACATGAAGTTGTAGTCCTCAGTGTTGTTTTACACACCAAAGACATCTGAAGAACTTCCTGTTCTGCTGCCTGACCTGAAGAAGGATGAGATGAGAGGAGCTGAGTGACTTCATGAGATAAATTTAACCCCTGAAACTCATGAACCAGAATTGATTTGTTAATAAAACAGGCAAGAAAAAGAGCCATTTTAGGAATATATATTTTCATGCTTTTCTCTTTTTTTCCCTATATAATGGAAACAAATACATACATACAAAATCTGATATTGGCTTGAAAATGTTGGTTTCAAAAGCTTGGAGATGAAAGGCATTCTTTGTCAGTTTATTTTTTTACAGTTGGAGTTTGAATAGTTTTGGCTTATTTGAACATTCTATCACATGAAGGAAATGGAAGAGTAACAGTTTAAATTAGACGAGTAAAGTTTGAGAACAAACTTTCAGTTGGCTTGAGAAAGCTTAGCCTGATTGTTTGAAGCAGTTGTAAAAGTATGAAAGCAGCTAGCATGATTTAACGTGTTGTTAACATGTTTTAGCATGATTAGCTTGTTGCTTGTATTTTTATAGGCTGATTACAATGTTGTTAGCATGATTAGCATGTTGTTAACATAATTTGCAACATTGCAAGTTACTAGAATGTTGTTAGCATGATTAGCAAGTTACTAGCATGTTTCTAGCCTGATTAGCATGTTGATAGCATGTTTCGTGCATGATTAGCATGTTACTAGCATGTTTCTAGCATGGCTAACATGTTACTAGCTTGTTGTTAACATATGTTTTGTGCATGATTAGCATATTACTAACATGTTGTTAACATGATTGGCATTTTGTTAGCATGTTATTAGTATGTTGTTAACATGATTAACAAGTTACTAGTATGTTTGAATGATTATCATGTTACTAGCATGTTTCTAACATAATTAGCATGTTACTAACATGTTGTTAGCATGTTTCTAGTGTGATTAGCATGTTACTAGCATGTTGTTAGCATGATTAAAATGTTAACATGATTAACAAGTTACTAGTATGTTTGCATGATTATGTTACTAGCATGTTTCTAACATGATTAGCATGTTATTAACATGTTGCTAGCATGATTAGCAATTTATTAGCTATAGGAGGAGATGGACAACCAAAATTTGGCTCAGAAGAATATAAGAATCTTAAATAGAAGGTCAGTAAGTTGGCTTGAGAAAGCCTGAACAAAGTTTAAAAAAGTTTGTAAAGTTTGTAAAGTTTAAGAAGTTTTAAAAAGTTTACAAAGTTTTAAAAAGATTTAAGTTTGATAGTTTCCCTACTGTCTACCCTGATAGCACACGTACATCTCTGAGACGTCTATTTGACGTCGGCATTTACATCTGCAAGACATCTGCAAGACGTAGTTTGCTCATCTGCAATACGTCTATTAGATGTTTCCTATCAGATGTCAAATAGACGTCTATTAGATGTCTTTAAGATGTATATGAATTAGAATGTGTAAAACTGACATCTTACAGACGTCTGCCAGACGTTTCCACAGAGCAGATGCTTTCCAGATCAAGAGATCTTTAAAATACATCTTGCAGACGTATGTGTGCTATCTAAATATAATATATTAAATGTACTATGTAAAACATACTGGCCTTCAGAGATTTTATTTTCTGGCTAGACCACCTGTAATGTCAGTACTGTTGTTGTTTGTAATGGCTATTTTTTTATTTACTACTTCAATCTATTCATCACTATATTGTCGAAATAAAAGGCTAAATCACTTAACTCATTAATCTTTTCTCCGAGTTCAATTTTTGGATTTTGCCTTTTTCCGAAGCGACTTACAAATGAGCAATTTTACAAATTGAAATTTTTAATCAGTTGAAAAAAAAAGGAAAATGAGTAAATGAGTGAATAGGATGTAGACGGAAAAGTATTATTAAGAAATGATCTTATGATATAAACTAGGGTTCTATTAATAATATAACGTAAATGTCTCGAATGAAGATGGAGTTTAAAAGCAATATTTTCTTAAAATCAACCAAATTCACAGAAATATCGACGTATATGAACAAAGAGTCCCGCTAACATGACAGCAAAAACTAGAAAATAAAGCGTAAGGCTTGACAATTACAATTAGGTGTGAAAATAAGGTAAGGATGGTGAGACTGCAGTAAACAACTTCAGGCAGAAAGAGCGAACAAAGTCATGGAAACATCTGAAATGGTTGTGGTTTCAAAGTGTAACGCTATGAAAAATTTTGCGGTTTATATCTAACAGCGGTGTGACGAGGCCTAGCGCACTAGCGTGGATGAAGTCAAGATATCTAGCGATTTTAAGCGTACTTACCAGGGATCAGTCTGTTGTGTCGTTAGGCCATATTATAAAGGTTTGTACGCTTACATTCATTTCAGTGTATTTATGAAACACAGTTACAGAATTTGTCCAACTGACATTCAATGCAATATTTTATTAAAAGATAACGCAAAGGTGTTTGAGTAACACTCTCGGCTCTGTCGCATTAACTGTCACATGCGCTTACACGCATCCCAACCTCCTGAAACCTGTTGTTATAAACTTCATGCCTAACACTTTTGTGACCGACTAAAAACAAATAAGCTAAACTTAAGGATGAAAATGAAGGATCACGAACATTGTTAAACAACTTAAATGAACAACAGACAATAATCACCAATACGTGTTCACACAGTTAGCTTTATTTAAATGTTTCACTGATATAAAATGACCCTGAGTTGTTAGAAAAGAAATGACCGATGAAAAGAAAGCTGATGAATCGGTTAATTGAGCCGAACTGTCCAAATTAATCGTTTCGCAGAAATGAATCGGACTCTGCATCACTAACACAGATCTTTTTATATAGGGTATCTTAGTGTGCGTATAATCAGAAGTCCAATGATTTTGGGGGCTGCGATGTATGAGTGTTTTGGGGTACGTATCCCCAGCAGCCATGTTTGAAGACTGAGGTGTATGCTGAGTAATGTAGTTCCCTGACCTGAAAGTCTACAGCAGTTGAGTGAGGTATTAGTTACACGTGTTTAACAACTTTGTAAAAACAAAAACACAAAGAACTGTTAAAACATATTTAGACTAAACAATTATACTGAAGAATAATACGAGATACCTATGCTAAAAAAGACGTGACGTGTGTGCTGTAATGGAGCAACTGTTGTGAAGCGAGATACCAAATAAACCAAATAATTGTCTTTATCTTAAGAAAAAGTCAATATGGTCCTGCTCTAGCTGTCTGAATATTCAGTCTCTCCCTCTGTATGTTGAGTGCGGCCAGTATTTTTACTGATTGTTAGCTCATGCCTATATTTTTTAAGTTTCATCTTAAACTATGTAAGCAGGAAATGTTTAGCATTTGATAAGTTGGTCAATCGCTCATCCATAGCTTTATCCTACTGTGGTGTTATAATACATTTTCTGCAACGGTTGTACTTGCTAGAACACTGTTTGTCAAACTAGTCATAAGTGATATTATTCATATTAAACAGGTTAATGAACTCTTTCAGCATCTATACTTGTAATAATGCATAAAATAATTTCATTAGGGTCTCAGCTACAGCTGAATGATAAAACAAACTTAAGGATGTTGTTGGCAGTTCGTGGGTGTCTGAAAAAAGCTGTGTGTGTGTGTGAGAGAGAGAGAGAGAGAGTTTGAAAGCAAAAAATGTTTTGGGTTAAAGATGTGATTTTACTACAAACTACAAGCACTCTAACTTAGAAACATAACTTAGAAAACAAAAAAGGCTTTTTTGTGTTTTTAATTAGAAAGTCAGATATGGTATATATAACGTAGGTCTTTTTTATTGATTAATATGGTAGAATCATGATGAATTTACAAGGTTATGCAATTATACAATAATGTTTCATGAACTCACTGGTTACTGTATACATATTCAAGAGAGTAACCTCAGTTGTCAATGTAAAGTTTTTAGTCTGCATTACAAATATCTTAAAAGAAGAGGCTTTCATACATTCTATTTTTATTTGTCTCAGGACAGTGTTACACAAAAACGTGCTTTTAAAACTGTTTTAACAGCAATATTGAACTTTACAAATGTTTTACACATACTTAACATCTTAACACATCTGTAAAATATTAATGTCATCACAAACCGTCAGACACATCAGCTTGGGTGATAAGATGGGTCTTATCAAATACTTGATCATTTAAAAATAAAACTATAAAAGGCGCAGTTGTTTGTATTTTAATAAAATATAGCATTACAGTGTGACAATAAATATGTTGCATTTAAAAAGCATGGTTAATAATACCATTTTAAAATGAGAAAGAAAATCTAATCTGATGTAAAAAATGGGGTCACTTATTGCACCTTGTTTAAGACTTCTTTTGTTGCAGACAAGCTTACGACAGCAAATCTTTAGTCTATTTAGGTTTGTAAGTGTCTCTTGCACTCATCAGAGGATCATTTGACAACTTCTAATCCTCATCATGGCTTTATGTGTGAAAGATCTAAAAATCACAAAACTTAACTTATTTGTTAAAACAAAAGTTACATTTATTTAATCATACGGTTTTCCATCATCATATGGATTTTGTGCACATGTTTGTGTTTGTCATGTTTGTGTTTGCATTTACGTTTGAGTTTGCGTGCTTTGTGTTTGTGTTCGCATTTGAGTTTGCATGCATGTTTGTGTTTGCATGTGTCTTTGTCTTTTTGTGTTTGCATTTGTTTGCATTTGTGTTTGCATGTGTCTTTTTCTTTTGTGTTTGTTTTTGCATGTGTGTGTGTGTCTGTGTGTTTGTTTTAGTTGCATGTATGTTTGTGTTTGCATTTATGTTTACCACAGTTTGTCTGTGTGTTTGTGTTTGGGTTTGAATGTATGTTTGCTTGTTTGTTTGTGTTTGCATTTGAGTTTGCATGTATGTTTGTGTTTGCATGTGTCTTTGTCTTTTTGTGTTTGTTTTTTGCATGCATGTTCGTGTTTTCATACGTGTTTGTTTTTTAGTTTGCATGTGTGCGTGTGTGTGTGTTTGTGTTTTAGTTGCATATATGTTTGCATTTGCATTCTATATGTTTGTGTTTGAGTTTGCATGTGTTGCCTAGGTTTGCATTTGAGCTTGCATGTGTATTTGTATGTTTTGTGTGTTTGTTTTTGCATGTATGTCTGTTTCAGTTTGTGGTTTTAGTTTGTGTGTGTGTGTGTGTGTGTTTGTGTTTTAATTGCATGTATGTTTGCCTTTGAGTTTTGCATGTATGTTTGTGTTTGTGTTTGTGTGAGTGTTTGTGTATGTGTCTGTGCTTGTGTTGAGGATTGAAAAATCTAGGAGTGAATATAAAGAAATAACAAATGTAACTAAACTAACAATATTCACTAAAATGAAACAAGAATTTTCCAACAGCATACACCAGTTTATTAAAACAACCTCTTTGGTTTATTGGGCTGCGGGGTACAAGCTATTTACATTTCGTGTGATGTTAAGTTTAGACGATTAACTACATGCACGTGAACGTGTGTTTTAACTACCAGTCTTACAGGGGAAGAAAATCAGTGAGGACTACTCTCTTGTTTTTATTGTGCAGCGTGGAACAAAACATTTGCATTCATCTTGACATTTAACTACCTACATGTACATATGTGCGTTTCAGCTGATTTAACAGACCGTAAGGTCTAAAACTGACAAAAATGAAAGAATGAATAAATAAATTAAATTAATGAAGTGCGAATAACTAAATAAAATAAATTAAAATAAAGAAACATTTTCCTGTGGCTTAGGAGGAGTTTGTTTGAAAGGAAACTGGTATGATCTTTACAATGAAAAACTACTTGTATTATTGTTAAAACGAGAAGAATGCTTTCATCAATTAAGAAATGTCCTAGATTTATTAACCCTTTAACTGTCACTCCCATTTTGAACATAGATGTGAAAATGTTAAATAGGTTAAAAATCCAATGGTAATGCAATGTCTGATTTTAAAATGGTTTTCAAAGGATACATTTTTCAATTGATATATAATTTCTTACAATTTCTAAAACATTATAGGGAAAAAGCCTGCGATGAAAGTCTTTTTTGTGACAAAGGTCAGAACTCCTGTTATGATGTAGATTTTTGATTTTTGTACTATTACTTTTCCTACATAATTTGTAGCACAAACAGTGGCCAAATATCTATTTAAGAGTCTTAGACCTTTCCAACGATATACAGTTTTGTCATGATTAGATTATGATCTATTTGTAATATGGTGAAGTAAACTTAGGCGTCCCAGCTGAGCGGACGGGTGATGGGTGAAAAGTCTTTTAATTTTAAGAATATTATTTTCTTTAATTCTTTTACCATACATTTAAATCCTAGTGTTGGTGGGGAGAGAGCTAGAGTAAGGGGTTAGAGAGAGAGAGAGAGAGACAGAGAATGGAGCCTCACACACACACATGCAGACTGGGGAGAAAGTGAGGGTAAGGGGAAATAGAGAGTGAGAGAGGGTTAGAGGTGAGGTCATAATAATGACGAATCGCCTATCGTTTGCTTGGGAAAGAGCCAACTGGTCACGTCGTATGGAATTCCGCAGATTTCTCAAAACAAGCGTATCCTGTAACAGAAGAACGAATTTGGGGGGCCCACGAAAATGACAAGAGTGGTGGGGAGGCTGTGAGACACACACGCACGCTCAAACAGAAGCACACTCAGTCGGTTGTGAAAGCTTTGGGGTAATAGAGATAGTTTTTTAAAAAGTTTTTAGGTTTTTGCAAACCTCTCAACAACTATCTAGCACAAAGAGGTAAATACAGAAGATCATTTTATCCATTTTCTTTATTGATGGTCTTATTTTTAATTTCAGTAATTGTTATCATTATATTATTGAAAAGCATTTTATATACAATCCTCAAATTATATGTTCAGGTACTTTCACATATATAGTTCACTCAAAACCTGTTAAAATTCTTTATTTATTCTGTTCATCTTTCTTCTTTTTGTAAGAGGAGAGAGCTAGAGTAAGGGGGTTAGAGAGAGAAAGTCAGAGAGAGAGACAGACAGAGAATTTGCCTCACGCACTCAAACACACAGAGAAACAGGGAGAGAGAAAGTTTAATCTTTTTTCATCTCTCATTCGAATTATGGATCCTTTCTCACTGAAAAAGGTAAGGGGAATTTTATTTATTTATTTATTTATTTTATTTCATTATTATTATTATTTATTTAAAGTCTTTATTATTATTATTTATATGTTTATTATGATATGTACCGGTACTATTGTTCAAATTGTTTATTTATTTATTCTGTTGTGGTTCATTTTTTATTTTCTATAGAGAATGAGATTGACCAAAAATGCAAGCAATCCTTGGAACGCAACCTGACCCCCAAAGGATGCCTGCCCCGCAACGGATGCGGGGGCCAGACTGTAAAATCTCCAAAGCATTCCTCAGAGAGCTTCATTCGTCTCCTGTCGTCGGACGGTCACGCACATACGCCGTATTCATGTAACCCGTCACCGGACGGTCACGCACATACACCATATTTCACTACCCCTAAGTCATACGTTGACGCGACACCTGGTAAACCCATCAACCGGAGGTCATTAGAGGGTCACAAGGTCAACACATCTGGATAGAAGTCACGTGGGGCCGTGACACATGTGGCAGTCACGTGGGCAGCCCCCGGGTGGGGCGAGGGGTAGTGGGGGGAGGGGAAAGGTCAAAAGGTCAAAGCCATAAATCTTTTTGTCATAAGCAACCGTATATTGACTACTGGGGGTTTACCTACTGCTTGTGTGACCTCGCTCGAAGGGCTGGCAGGGTAGGTCATCAGCACCCCGTTCAGAAGTATCGAAGCGATACATAAGTCGAGTGTGGCCCAAGGTTCCAGTGCCGAACATCTCAAGAAAGGGTACGAAGCTAAAACGCGTGATCCCCACCATACAGGATTTCAGAAAGAACACAAGAAGCTAGTGTGCGTTCTTACCACAACATGGATTTCAGAATGTGTCCGGCAAGCCTGGACACTGAAATACTGTTCAAGAAGAGAACACAAATCCCAAAAAGGGAGGTTCTGAGCACTCAGTGACCAGAATCGTGCTCAAAGTGACCCTTCTGCAGAAAAGGGGAGCACTACAAAGCTCAGTATGAGCGACCTGAATGGGATGCCCCAGAGCAGAGGAGATAAAATTTTCAGGAGAAGAGAAATCTGGTTGCTGAGAGGGAAGCACTGCCATGCTCATCTCCTAACAGGAGGAATATAAGGGCAGAAACAATGTTAGTGACCTGTACTGCCAAAATCATAAAGCTCCAGAAAGCCTTGGATACCCACAGAGAGTAGTACAACTTCTGTACACGCTAATGTGACAGAAGTAGAGACACATTGGGCGGCAGCAAGCGGCCGACTTATCCAATGTGACAACGATAGGACGCACAGCAGCTGTAGGGTAGGTACCTAACCTACTATAGAGGGAAGGACCTACCCGCTCTGCCCAAAAATGGCTTGCTTAAATGACCCTGCATAGCAGGGAAGCACAGCCTGCTCATCTCATGTCAGAAAGACATCATAAGGGTAGAGAAGAGGTCTAAAGACCTAGGTTGCTGATTCTGTGAGGCTCCAGGAGGCAAAGAGCTCAAATACCCAAATAGTGTCGTACATCTTCCATACACGCATAATGTGATGGGAGGAAAAACACAACGGACGGCAGCAAGCGGCCGATTATCCGATGAGGTCGTCATGGAGCATCAGTGGGCTTAAGGAAGGTACCTGACCCCCCCCAGAAGGGGAGAATCTACCCACTCTACCGAAGAATAGTGTGCTCTGGAACACCTCATCCCTATGAGGTGAGCACTACCCTATCCTGAAATGAGTATCCAGAAGGGGGTATAGAACGAGATCCAGCATCGAGGGGGAGTCTAGTCATTATTTAGAAAAATGAGTTGAAAAACAACTCATATTAGATAAAGTGCTCTAGAACCTTCAGCCCGTAGCTGAGGCGAGCACCAAGGCTAGCCCTCCATGGAGGGGAGCCTACCCAGGGCAACCAGCAATGGCTAGAAAGAGGCATCGTCATGCCCTGCCAAAGAGGGGCTTTAGCTATATCAGCCCAAGTAGTCCGTGCTTTCTTTCTTAAAAGAAAGCGTGGGCCCTGTTCTAACCAACCCTCAGGTGTGCATGAATAGAATGGGCCTAGTCATGCCTTTTGATAGGCTGCCGCTCCTCATAGTCAGCACTAAAAAGTGGTTTCTGCGGGAACACCTTAAAGCATGAGGAATGGGTGAATAGCTCAGTAACAGGAGGCCCCTCAGGGCGAGGCATGAGAAGAGTACGATGCATTCAGCCAGAGATGTCAGGGGCATCTCGTGAAGAAACTTCAGAGAGCTTACCTAGAGGAAGGACAGAACCTGAAGTCCTGGAGGAAATAAAGGTGAGCAGAAAGCATGTAAAACTGAAGGTTACCTGAATGGAGATCGACAAGCCCTGGGGTTGCAGTAATGTAGCAGAGACCCAACATACAAGAACTACACAGTAAAATCCCCAGAGTAAAATCAACTCTATTCAGAGAACATTTGGTCCCTCTCTAAATAGAGTTAAATTAACACTGAAGCAGAGTTAAAGTTAATGAGATAATGAAGTGATCAATTAAAAGGTGATTGTGCATTAGTGATGAACACCTGCTGTTAACAAGCACAATCACTGAAGAAAAGAGAAACACAAGAACTACAACTGATTTCAGCCACAGATTAAATCAACTGAAATAAAATAAGTGATTAAATCTCTCAAAATCTCAGCAGATGATGATTAAACAACTCCACAAACAGCATCACCAGCTTCACTCATTACTAACCAGAGTGACTTTATTACTGTCAAACGTCTACAGAAGATCATATTGAGATTTACAGAGGAGCAAAAGTTGACGTTTTAGTGGTTAAAATGATGCCACCATCATGGAGATCAGCATTTGTTTTAGTTTAGCTCTTGACCCTTCAGTTTTTGGGTTAGATCTCTGTTAAAGTGTACATGTGATGTTGTAAAACAGTGCTTTACATTAAACACATTTTAATTGATTTTATATGTTGAGATGTTTAGTGTGAGACGATTTGACTACGTCCAAAGTATGTTTTTCTCAATTTATGCATTTAGATAACCATAATCAATTCTATGAAACTTCAGCAGTCAAAAGAAACTAGAATGAAGTAATGAAAATTTTTTTTAGGTTCATGTAAAGCATAAGTAAACACCACTATTACTCAGAGACACACAGACATCAAGTACCAGCATATGAATCTCAACAATGGTGACAATCAACAAAATGCTTCATGCTGCAATGCATGCTGGGTAACAACATAGTAAAAACTCCCATCATGCACTGCAGTATGAATAATTATTGTCACCACTGTTGAGGATCATATGATAAGTGTTCATGTCTAAACTCCTGAGCCAATGCACCTCTTTTTTTCAAAATTGAAGCTTTATAGTGGTGATTGTTTAACGGGACCTTTTTTCCAGCAATATGCCCATCAATAAACCAAAGCAAAAGATTGCTTTATAACGTTCACACAAATGAGCTATAAGCAGAAAGTGTAAAACAATCTGTTGTTTCAAACATTTGATTCAACAATACACAAATGTTTGCTGTGAAACAATATTACAATTGCTTAGAAGCAAAATTATTGTAAGTTATTAAAAGGGTCAAGAGACAAACTAAAGCGAACCTTGACCACAATTATGGTGGCATCATGTTTTTTTTTTATAATTATTATTATTACAATTAAGCCAGTCTGGTTAGTAATGAGTGAAGCTGGCGATGCTGTTTGTGGAGTTGTTTAATCGGATTTTGAGAGATTTAATGTCTTTTATTTCAGTTGATTTAAAATGTTGCTGAAATCAGTTGTAGTTCTTGTGTTTCTCTTTTCTTCAGTGATTCTGCTTGTTAACAGCAGGTGTTCATCACTAATGCTCAATCAGCTTTTAATTGATCACTTAATTATCTCATTAACTTTAACTCTGCTTTAGTGTTAATTTAACTCTGTTTAGAGAGGGACCAAATGTTCTCTGAATAGAGTTAATTTTACTCTGTGAATTTTACTGTGTACCTTGTAGTATCTAGTGGTTCAGCTGCAGAAAAAGTAGGCAAATCCTCCAAGCCTGATCTTGGATGGAGATATCAACAGCATCCAGGGGTCCGCTGCCAAGCATGCCCAGCCATTAAAGCGAGATGTTCTCTGAAGGTGCTCGGTTGGCAGGGAGGGAGCCTTAAGAGATGATGCTTCACTTAAGGAGAGATAGCTAGCAAGTATCTCTTCAATAGGAGGCATCCTCTCATAGCCATTTTCACACATTCCCTCAATATTAGCATAACTTAGTCTGCTGGAATCTGTGCATACACGAAGAAAATGGCTTATTCCATGCCTTCACAACCTCCGAATGGAGATCGGGAAGGAATGGAAGGCTCACTTGAGCCGGGGGGTTGTGGTCAGAAAGAAAACGCTCGTCAAGGCGACCCCGCGGCGCCATCTTTTTAACCTGCTTCCACGGCAGATCCAACCTTGCCTTGGTGCGTTCCATAACCTCCAACAGCTCAGCATACTCGGGGCAGGAGGTTTGAGAAGATTCAGATTGCATTTCTCCATCTAACAACTCCTGTTCTTCCTGGGTAGAACTCAGTAGAGCACTGGCTGCTGGATCGGACAACATGAGAGAAATCACATCGTAATCCTCCAACAGCTCACTCGTCCCCAGCCGACGAGCGAGACAGGGAAAGCCCCTTATCTAGCTTATCGGCGAGATCCACCTGCGATCCCCACGGGCTCAGTTTCCTCTGTGCCTCAGCAGCGGGGAGCAGATGGCTGTCCCTCTTTCCTCGAAAAGAGGCACAAACAAGAGCGGAGGTACTTCATAGGAAGGAGTTCACAGTGCATGCAAATCGCCCCCCTCGAGGACATCGCGTGCATGCTCCTCGCCCAAACACATGTTGCAAATATCGTGTGTGTCATCAGGTGTCAAGAATCTAGGACACAGATCTGCACACTTCTTAAATGCCTTGCTAGTTCTGGCCATAATAGGTAAGAAGAGAAAGCTTATCGGTAGAATTTGCAGGCTTCAAACAAAACAGTTGCTGAAGACGTAGAAGAGGATGTTGTGTTCAGCCGGCACCCTTTTATATAATGTAGTCGCGCTGGTATGACGCCATAGGCTGTCGCCGGCCAGTACCGTGTAGTTTTTGTATATAGCTTCAGACACGGGTCATGTAGGAGACATTCCCCATAAGCAACCTCTAGAGGACGCAGTGTCTCATTCCCTCGAAAGGGAACTCCTTACCTCATTATGTTTTGACGTTGTTTTAAGATAAATTTTGTAATTCACCAGTCAGTTCAGATTGGATGTAATTCACATTGTGTTCCCAATTTTGGTTCGCAATATACAATATTTTCTTCTTATTTATAATGTACTTTATTTCCATCAATGTCATGTGATTTAGTTTCACAATAGCAGAGTTTTATTTATTTTTAGGCAATCTAAAGGACTGCATGCGGTTCTAGTGTTAACTCCGCTGCATGTATACTTAAGTTTTACTTTACTTTACAGATGAGTGTAATACATTAATTAACATTGCTGCATTCTTTGTTTTATTACTGTCCTCTCCCAGATAGCAACATAATGTCGGCCCAGATCCGGCCCACATCTGGCAGATGTGGCATGATGATCTGGCCCACATGCGGCGTGGAATGATGGCACTTGGGTGGACCGCTCCTGTTTGCCAGATCTGGGCCAAAAGCAGGCCACAGCAATGCCACATGTCAGCCAAGAGCCACAACCTTAGATGAAATCAGCAGAAGATAAAAGACATTCAATCTCTGAAGATCTCAGAGGAGGAGGTTTAAACAACTCCACAAACAGTATTACCAGCTTCACGCATTACTGACCAGATTGACTTTATTTCTTTATTGAGAATTAGCATGTTCCACTTGTCACCATGATAGTGATTAGCGTTTCCATTAATTAACTGGGCTCTTAACACTTACTTTTAAGCATGTTTTATTTGGCTGTTTGATTGTGTGATTGAAAGTGTGATTAAATATTATCACATAACTGCCTGATTCACTGAAAACATTTGAATGTAGTTGTTGTGTAGTTCAATGCTCTCACATTGTAAAACCTGCATTATTGCTACATGAGTTGCAAAATTAGTTTTGAAGTAATTAGTATTGAAAATTTTGTTTAAACAAAGGACAAAATTTTGCATAAGGCTGACACACACAGATATCAGCCATCAGCATATGAATCTCAACAATGGTGACAAAACAATCAGATAATCGGATCAATTCTGGACATCACAAAAGGCTGCATAATTTCTTCATGCTGTGATGCATGCTGGGAGTTTTGTACTGTGGTTCCCAGCATGCATTGCAACTTTGCACTTTCTGTTGTCACCATTGTTGAGGTTCACATGATTTATGATGGCTTCCCGGATTTTTTATTTTTTTTTAAACTGGTTTTGCAAGACTACAGACGGTTTCATACTACAAAGGAATTATTTCAGTGAATCAGGCTAATTCATTCATACAACTTTCAATAGTTTTGTCAACGCCTGATTTCATCTTGCTTTTATCTGTTACTGCTGAAGTGTTTTTACAAACACACCATCATAGCAACATACAAATATACACTTATATTAAAAAAAAAAGTGTTACGAGCCCAATTAATGGAAACACTAACCACTATTATGGTAGAGTAGATTTAAGCCTGTTAATTTGCAAAAAATAACTTCTGTAAAGTCAATCTGGTCAGAAATGCGTGAAGCTGGTGAGGCTGTTTGTGGAGTTGTTTAAATCTCCTCCTCTGAGATCTTCAGAGATTGAATGTCTTTTATCTTCTGCTGATTTCATCTAAGGTTGTGGCTCTTGGCTGACATGTGGCATTGCTGTGGCCTGCTTTTGGCCCAGATCTGGCAAACAGGAGCGGTCCACCCAAGTGCCATAATTCCACGCTGCATGTGGGCCAGATCATCATGCCACATCTGCCAGATGTGGGCCGGATCTGGGCCGACATTACGTTGCTATCTGGGTAATAATTTTCAAAGATTATCAAAATCTTTGAAAATGATTTGTGGATGCCCTATGGGGAAACACTTTGTAGCTTGACAATAAGGTTATAGACTCGTGAAATTTAAATACCATACGACCTCACCTTCCGCAACCTTGTGGTACAGTTTGAAAGCATTAGTACGCTCTCTGAATAATGCGTCACATGGTTTCAATTTCTCAGGGTGTTTGTAGATGGACATGAAAAGTTATCACATTAACATTAGACTGTTTATGGTTCCAGCTACATTCCCACCTGATCATCCCTACTACATCTTAACAGAGGACCTTGATCACCATCACATGACTCCTGACAACGTTTTGCAGCCATTGTAACCCTAATTTTTCAAATATTTACAGCATACAACCCACAAGCAAAAAGATAAATTGGGGGGCCGAAAATCTAATCATAAAGCACATTGAGGCACACAGATGACTAAAACAACAATACATGCTTAGGAAAAAGAAAATAGGACTCACCAATACTGCTATTTAAACATGTCCAATAGTTCATTTAACAGTGTTACAGTCATTTACTGATCACGGGCTGTTTGTTCATGTCCACCATCATGACATTTTTGCAATGCAATTATT
This sequence comes from Labeo catla, assembly GCA_012976165.1. Taxonomy (NCBI): domain Eukaryota; kingdom Metazoa; phylum Chordata; class Actinopteri; order Cypriniformes; family Cyprinidae; genus Labeo; species Labeo catla. The sequence continues at coordinate 17,168 of VONZ01003387.1, forward strand.
TAAGTATGATCCTATGTTTCTGTAGTGTTGTTGTCACAGTCTGATATAAAACGAGCTTGCTCCTCCCAGGCCCTCTGATGGTCCTCTCTGAACATTTTTAACACCATTGTGAAGAACCAAAAAAGAATAATTTCCTTGTTTGCATCATTCTGCGGTTGGTTCTTGTAATCTTCTTGGTTTGAAGGAAGCGTATTAGCATGAGATTTTTAAGCGGATATGGTACAGATATACATTATAAATAATATGTGTGATATGAAAATAATATGGGATATGAACCTGTGCGGTCACAACCACATTCCGCCCTCCCAGTGGTCCCTGTCTAGCACGGCTTGTTGTGCCACGTAGATCAGCATTTGTAACGTTGGGGTTAACAAGTTGTCTTAAACGTGCTAGTACAAAACAAATAGTTTTTAGTCTAGAAATCTTTTATAAATCTGGATGTTGATTTAAAAAAAAAAAAAAAAAACTCAGAGTGACCCTCTGTTTTCAGTTCGAATCTCTCTTGCTTCAGATGCAGTACTAATCTGATGAGACTGCTGTTTGTGTGAATAATGAGAAAGAAACAGACATAAACACAATGCATTATACACTCTCTTAAACACCCTACCATAAGTACAAATTTTCTTTAGTATTAGGACATTTATAGAAATTAATAATAAACTAACTTGTCATGCTTAATCTCACACGCCTCAGACGCAACACTAGGCTATTGTTACAGAATGAACAGAGGAAGCGTGTGGATCCATACGCAAAGCTTTATTCTTAAGGAGAGCTCCACTTTCTGAACAACAATTTGCAAATAATTTACTCACCCACTTGTCATCCACGATGTTCATGTCTTTCTTTCTTCAGTCATAAAGAAATTGTTTTTTGGGGAAAACATTGCAGCATTTTTCTCCATATAATAGACTGATATGGTGCCCCGATTTTGAACTTCCAAAATGCAGTTTAAATGCAGCTTCAAACGATCCCAAACGTGGTTGTAAATGATCCCAGCCGAGGAAGAAGGGTCTTATAGCGAAACAATTGGTTAATTTTCATTAAAATAATACAGTTTATATACTTTTTATTCTCATATGCTCGTATTGCCTTGCAGTCCTTGAACTCTGTGTATTCTGGCTCAAGACAAAAACTGTTGAAAAACTTCAATCGTACATTGCTGCAGAAGTTTTGACCCAGTCTTTGCAAAGTGAACATGCAAAGATGATCAAACACCCTTAACAAAAAAGGTAAAACAGCGATATAGGATGATTTTGAAGTTGAGGGAGAACATGAAATGGAAGTTTTGACGTACCCTAACTTTCATGAACAGGAACAAAAATAGTCCAGGTACAGTAAGACAAGACGAGTGTTTGACATTAAAAAGTATATAAATTGCATTATTTTTTTTTTTTTAAATAACCGATCGTTTCACTAGATAAGACCCTTCTTCCTCGGCTGGGATAATTTACAACCGTGTTTGGATAGTTAGAAGCCACTTTTAACTGCATTTTGGAAGTTCAATATTGGGGCACCATATCAGTCCATATGGAGAAAATGCTGAAAATGTTTTCCCCAAATAAACAATTTCTTTATGACTGAAGAAAGAAGGACATGGACATCATGGATGACAAGGGGGTGAAAAAATTATTTATAAATTGTGTTTAAAGGAAAACTCCACTTCCAGAACAACAGTCACAACAAGCAATGGTCGGACAAAGGCAAACAGGTATTTAGAGGGCAAGATGGAAAAGAACCCCAATAGACAAGCGTAGGTCGATCGATGGCAAACGTAATCCAAAGGATGAGGCACCATCAGTGAGCGCAGGACTGCGCTGAAGCCATCTACCGTGGATTCAATAAATTTCCAACACAAAAACATGTAGCCAAATCTTGGTGAATAAAGGTTTTCCAAATTATAACTAAACATTAATTGAGTCTTAAATGCATAATGTAGACAGAGTATATAGGCTAATGTTATTTTATTTTTTATATTATTTTTTCAGATTAATTAAAAACCGCTGCATGGATTTTTATCATTATAGGGTAGATTTGTACATACACTGCCAACACACATTAATGTTCAAACAGCATGAAAAAGTGAACTTAGCATCCGACGACCCCTTTAAGAAAGACTCATTTTTATTGGCTTGTTGGCCTAGTGTATGCCTAGGCCTATTTAGAATGCTGAGATGTTATGATGTTACAGAGGACTTATTTTATTTATTTGTTCCAACTTCCAAGTGGCCTATAGCCTAAGTTAGTCATGAATAAATTATGTTAAAACTTGTATAAATGACTCATTCTTGACAAAAGGCAAAAGAACTGTGTGCTTGCGCACATTTGAATAATGTCGGGCTGTAAACGGGTTCAGGCTTTTAAAAAGTTGTCAATCAAAATGTACTTGTTGGGCTCGGGCCGAATTCTGTCGGGCTCGGGCACTTTGGGCCTAACTTTTATGGCCTGATTACAGCTCTATCCTATTATGCCTTTTCAAATATGACCTTTCATGCAGTTTGTCATGTAGCTGTATGTGAATATAAACTATCTGCAAAGTTCTGAAGCTGACAGTGCATGATAAATAAAGTTATTGTCTATCAAAAAAAAAGAGTCGTCAGGAATTCAAATCTTTTTCTGTTACGGCCGCACGTCACAAAGTAACACAGTTGCATAATGTCCGCCCACGTTCTACATTGCGAACAACTGAAAAAAATGACACATTGTTAAGAATATTTTCAACAGATGGTAAAGACAAATGACAAATATAATGTGTATGTAAAATATAGGCTACAAACCACACTGTAGCTTTATTGCTATTATGACAAAATTACCAAAAAAAAAAATTATTCATTATTGTTACCACGGCGGCCTCTGTGGCTCCCTCTAACCGCCGTCAGCGGGAACCATCCCCAGACTTTTAGTTTGACATTTCCCTTCGCCCCGTACCTGGGATCCCCACTTCCGGGTCTCCCGGGTCACTTGCTGCCTTCCGCCATTTATACCCCGTCTTCGCGGGCTAACCTCCGCGAAGTTTTGACTAGTGATCTATCAATTCCGAGCGTTTTTCCTTGTATTGTTATTTTGTTGCCGACCGGACTGTTTTCTCACTCTGCCTTGATCGCCGCCTGCCCTTGGACTTATTTGCCTGGACTATCGTTTCTCGCTCTGGATTATCTCTGTTGTTCTCGTTTGCTGTTGTTGACCCTCGCCTGCCTGATCACGCTAATAAACACATCGCAAATGGATCCTACGCCTCCGACTCCGTCTGTGAGCCCGTTACAGAAAACTTCGCCACCATCGGATCCAGCGATCGTTCATCCGGCCTCACCGGATGCGGCCCCAGCACCCTCTGTGTTGCAGATCGCATCGGAGCTGTCCGCCCAGGCCTCGACGCTCGCAATGCATCGGCAACAACTGGATCGCCTTACAGACCTCACGGGACAATTGGTGAGTGCTCTGCAAGGTTTACAACTAACCCCTCCGCCTGCCGCTCCTCCCGTGACTGCGCCACCGTCGGGGGTTCCGCAGGCCGCAGCTAGCCCACGGCTAGCTTTCCCCGAAAAGTTTGACGGCACTGCAGCAAAGTGTAAGGGGGTCTTGCTGCAGTGTTCATTGTTTGTTAATCAGCAGCCACACCTCTACCCAACCGACGAGGGGAAGATTTCATTCGTCTGCTCACTCCTCACAGGGAAGGTGTTGGATTGGGCCACCGCGGTCTGGTGGCTAGATCGCCCCACTTTTGCCGCCTTCCTACAAGAGTTCAAGGGGGTGTTCCAACCTAGCTCCGAGAGCAGTGAGGCGGGAGAGGAGATCATGGCACTTCGTCAGGGTCGGCGGTCCGCAGCGGATTATGCTCTAACTTTCCGAACGCTCGCGGCGCAAAGTGGTTGGAACAACGGACCACTCAAATTGCACTATCGGAAGGGACTGAACCCTGACCTCCAACTAGAGCTGGCCTGCCGGGATGAGGATCTCACTCTCCATCAGTACATAGACCTTTCCATTCGAGTGGACAATGTTATGCGGGCACGGAGGACCAGCCGTTTAACCCCTTCCTCGCCACTGTCGGCAGCTCCCCTCGAGGCACCAGCGGAGCCCATGCAACTTGGAGCTACTAAATTATCACTGGAGTATTTTCATCGATGGTAACTGGTAATTTCATCGATGCTAACTTTGTTGAACACAACCGCTTACCCACTCTCTCCTGTTCCCCACATGTATCAGTGGCCGCCCTCGACGGGCGACCACTAGGAACCGGACAGATCAACCAGACCACAGATGACCTCATTCTCCACATCAACCCCTCACACCAGGAGACCATCCGCTTCTTCCTAATCGAATCCCCTCAGTCACCCATCATCCTGGGGTACCCCTGGCTAGACCAGCATGGACCATCCATCGCCTGGACCGACCGCACCATCACCCGCTGGTCTTCACGTTGTTACAGTCACTGCCAAGTCAAACCAGCACAAGCACCCGGCACTCTTGACCTCTCTCACTCCATACCCCTCGAATACCAGGACCTGCTGGAGGCTTTTAGCCGTGCCAAGGCTACCCAGTTACCTCCACACCGACCGGGGGATTGTGCTATCGATCTCATCCCGGGAGCCGTTCCTCCCAAGGGTCGGATTTTTCCCCTGTCACAGCCTGAATCAGAGGCCGTGCACAAGTACATCCAGGAGGAACTAGCGAAGGGCTTCATCACACCCTCGACCTCGCCAGCCTCAGCAGGTTTCTTCTTTGTCAAGAAGAAGGACGGCGGCCTCCGTCCTTGCATCGACTATCGAGGCCTTAACGAAGTGACCATCAAGTATCGATACCCTCTTCCCCTCGTCCCATCGGCTCTGGAACAGCTGCGCTCAGCCAAGCTCTTCACCAAGCTGGACTTACGCTCAGCCTATAATCTCGTCAGGATTCGGGCAGGGGACGAGTGGAAGACGGCCTTCTTCACCACCTCGGGGCACTATGAATACGGGTCATGCCCTTCGGCCTGTCCAATAGTCCTTCGTGCTTTCAGGCCTTTGTCAACGAGGTATTCTGAGACATGCTCAACCGATGCGTGATTGTGTACATGGATGATATCCTGATCTACTCTAACTCCTACCCCGAGCACGTCCAGCATGTCCGTGCTGTACTCAAGCGACTCATTTCCCACCAGCTCTATGCCAAGGAGGAGAAGTGCGACTTCCACCAGAGCAGGATCTCCTTCCTCGGTTATATCATCAGTCCCGAGGGGGTAGCCATGGATGAGCGGAAGGTGGAGGCTGTGCTGAATTGGCCGAGACCATCTACGCTCCGTGAGCTTCAACGCTTCCTTGGGTTTGCCAACTTCTAACGTCGCTTCATACGCACCTTCAGCACCGTGGCAGCCCCTCTCACGGCCATGGTAAAGAAGGGTACCACCCGCCTCACCTGGTCCCCCGCAGCAC
>VONZ01003388.1:0-22533 GCA_012976165.1 Labeo catla
CAAGACGGACACTTTTTATTCTCGTTAGTGAAGCTCTCGCGGTGTTTGCATGCTCTATCACAGAAGAAGTGACTTAAATGCAATATTTATCAAATACACTGACATTTCAAAAGCGTTTTCATGAGCAACAGAAACACGTTTCATACACTGCTTAATACAGCGCCATCTGAACAAGAATAATGATCAACATAAACATATACTATTTAAAAACTAATAAAGTGGGGTTATATATGCTTTTACAAGTGTTCTATGATAAATCTGACTCAATATAACATTGCGACTACAGGAAAAACACTTTTATTGTTCTAAAAACACAGATTTGTCAGCATTATCAGACTTGAGGATGATATGCTGCGTTCACGCCATATCGTAATTACCGTAATTTCGAGATGACAACATGTGACGTTCTACTCGGAGCTCTTCACGTCCTCAGTCTCGGAATTATGATTTTCTATTGCAACACTATCAATGCCTAAACAGAGCCTACGTTGGTCAGGTGGTACAGCGGTCATGTGGTACAAGTCGTAGTTCTCAGAAGACTCCCAGTTCACAAGTTGTAATTACGAGCTCTACGAGGACGTGAACGCTTTTTACAAGTTGGAATCCCGTAATTACGGGAATTCCGATATGGCGTGAACGCACCTTTAGAATAAACCCAAAACACACGTGATCGTTGTCACGCGGTGAATCTGGCCAATCGTGAAACAGTCATGTGGTCATCAGAGCTCCTGCAGCCGCTCTGAAGAAACTGCGCCGGCTGAGTCAGTCGCTGCTCTCGAATCGCTATCGCCGGACTTTGATGCCACACGTGACAGTCACGAGGCGCCGCCTCAAGTCGGACAAAATTTCTAACCGGCATGCATATGGAGATAATTTGTTCGAGCTGCGCAGCGCTGCGTTAAGTCGAAAACCATTAGAGTCAAACCCTGTCCTGGTGAGATTTTAATACATGAATGTCCATGTTATATAAAAGCTACAGTGACACCAATCATGTAAAAGAATCCGTTCTCTTAATTGGGCTCTTAATTGTTGAAAAGTGTCATGAGTTTGTTTCAGTTTGATCTCAGCAGTGAATTGCGTTGATGTGGTTTAGAGAGAGAAAGCAGGTGATTCTGTGCTGATGTTTGATTTCAGGAGCAACTACTGCACCTGTGACCTCTAGTTTGACCTGCAGTGACCAGCAGCACACACACATCAGAATGTGGTACGAGTTTAACAAACACACTACTGGAAACATGAACGATGGCTTTTGTTTTCTGTCTAATTGTTGTTGTTCAGTGTGTTCAGTGTCTGTGGTGTTTGTGCTGGTCCGGTGTTTTCAGCTGATGGTTCTGTTGGGTCTGTTAGGAGGTTTTCACATCTACATGAGACACACGTCAGGTCAGAGACATTTATGATCATCATTATGGATTTGACATGCAAATATTACGAGCGTGATGATGCTGATGATGATGATGGTGTGATGCTTTTAGGAAAGAAACAGGAAGATCAGAAAGTAAGAATGAGAAGATTTAGAGAACGACATGAACACACAGCAGAAGATTCATGAGAGCAGCAGCAGATCATCACATCTATGAGAAATGACTTCAGAATCTCACAGATTGTCATGCGAATCAATATTTCACCTGTCAACAGCAGATTTTATAGTATAAAACCAAGAGATAAAATAAAAATCAGGAGATATAAATGGATTTTCTAGTTTTATTTTTCTAGTTTTTATGCTATTTTTTTTATTGCTTATTTTATTCATTTGTCTTTATACTTTGAATTAACTTTTTTATTTCATTACATGAAACCTCTTCTGTTCATCACTGATCAAATTCTTTTATTTCTCTGATTCAGATCTGTCAGATTGTGAAGTCACTGTGTGTTTATTTCATATTTCTGCTTTTTCTCTTTTACTTTATTGTGTTTGGTTGATTTCTCTTCATTTACAGCACCTGTTTAGATGTTTTATCTGTTCTCAGTTTTGCAGCATCTGGTGTTTTCTGACTGTGATTTTGTCTGAATATGCAGTTTTTGAGATGGCTTTTACCAAGTTTTACCACATTTGTGCATTTTTCTTCACAAGATATTTGTGCCATCATAGAAATATTGAGAAACATGTAATTCTTTAGAAATTGTAAATGGGCTCATTGCTGAATTTATGCTTAACTTTTTTGAGATAAATGAAAATAATAAAAATGAAACCATATTTGCAGTCAAAAGTCACAAGCTCAATCATTTTTTAATACATGCAATTAAAATTTTATCTAACAAAGCACATCAATGACTTTAGACAGACACAAAAACAAACCACATAAAAAAGTAAACCCAGGGAGAAATCAAATTCATTTTAGTAAATGTGTTCAGCTGTAACTCTTGTTTCTTCCTGCAGATGTCGCTCATGACAAAAAGGGTGTTTTGTCCACCATTCAAAAGCAAATATAAACATGATGTTTTAATGTAATCCGGTAATGTTTTGTTGATTAAAGAACAATGTATTAATTTTAACTATAAAAAAGCATCCATAATTTAGCTTTAATTATAAATTTAGTTCAAACAAATAAAATTAAACTCGTTAATCCATGAGCAGACACAAACTCAACATGTCCCATGAGTCTCAGCTCCATAAACTGAAGATCGAGTCCAGACGGGCTGAAGCTCAGAATATTCTCTTCCTTCACATGTGAACTGACTGGATACGAGTCAAACAATATAAACATCATCACACACTCAGAGGAAGATATTACAAACAACCTGCTGTAACAACCACATGTAGACCTGATTCTGGTTTACTCTCAATAAAACTGTTACTAAATCTGGCCCACGAGATCCACTCTCCTGCAGAGTTTAGCTCCAACCCTAATCAAACACACCTGAACATGTTAATAATGTCTTCAGGATCATTAGAAAATCAGAGGTAGGTCAGTTTGATCAGGGTTGGAGCTAAATGTAATGCAATGTCCCTCCAGGGCAAGATATGAAGAACCCTGGTCTAAAGCATTTCATCAGTAAAGTAAAGTTAATAAAAAATATTTAATTTAACTTAAAGGAGAATTTGTAAAGTATTTTGCATAATTGGTCATTTTACTGCAATCCCACTTGTTGCTTCTAAAACAAGATTTTTTTGTCTGAAAATTCTACTTTCTTTCTTTCAGTTTCACATGTTTTAGATGAACTGCAATGCAAACGAACAGCGTGTGTCTTCCCCCATATGAGGAAACTTCCTCTTTCCTCAGTGAAGCGGTCAGATGTTTCCTCGTGTCAGTCCAGTGTGAATCTCGCTGTGAAGACGCTTGATGAGAGACAGAACACAGACAGACGAAAGTCCAGACGATCTGAAGCAGCATCACACTCTTCTGCTGGTTTTGGGCTCTTCTGGAAACTGGATTTTCAGAGAAATGATGCTCATCTTTGGACTGATGCTGCTGCTGCAAACTACTGCATGTGAGTCACTTTCATGTCAAACTCATCTCATGATGCTGATCAATCACATGAATCTCTGAAACAAAAACATCTGTAGTTTTTATTTGAGTTGTAGTATTACATTAAGAGTTTGCAGTAGTCTAGTCGTAGTGTTTTCTGATTTTTTTTAACAGTGTATATTAGTGGAGTATTACAAATTGTGAGAGAATGTGGGTGTTTCCTTATGTCCCTTGTACTAAGAAAGTTTTAACATTTTGTAAATACTGGATTAAATTTATATAAATAAAAATGTATATTTTATTTCATCATATGATGTCTTTTCATTAAATATGATGTCACTGTCAGAAAGAAGACATTATTAATAGAGAGAGAAATGTCACAGAGTAAATTGGTTTGTACAGAAAGACAAAGACAGTTTATGCATCAGAATATGGCATGTTAGTAACCATAAAATGTTTTAGGAAAACTTTGTGGACGGTAAAAGCATGATACATCATTTAAATAAAATTAACATTAGGATGAGTGAGAGCACACAGACTAGCTGTTATTCCAATGTTTAATTCTTAAATGTTCTATTTTAACAGTTGTTCATTAATCCAAATTCTGTGCATACCTCCCTCTACTGAATTATTTTTGGGATAAAAACATCCTGCGAACCTGCTAGTAAGTCCCGATCTAAAACAAATGATTCGCAATACGCACTTTAAAGTCCCGTTTTGAATCAAATGCATTCAGTGCGCATTCAGGTTGCAGAAAACATATATATATGTGTATATGTGTGTGTGTGTGTGTGTATGTGATCCTGGATCCTGGTCTTAAGTCGCTGGGGTATATCTGTAGCAATAGTCAAAAATACATTGTCTAGGTCAAAATTATTGATTTTTGTTTTATGCCAAAAATCATTAGGAAATTAAGTGAAGATCATGTTCCATGAAGATATTTTGTAAAATTCCTACTGTAAATATCAAAAATTAAGAACTTAATATGAACTGTATTTGAACAACTTTAAAGGTGATTTTCTTAGTATTTTGATTTTTTGGCACCCTCAGATTCCAGATTTTCGAATAGTTGTATCTTGGCCAAATATTGTCCTATCATAACAAACTATACATTAGTGGAAGGATTATTTATTCAGTTTTCAGATGATGTATAAATCTCAATTTGGAAATTTGACCCTTATGACTGGTTTTGTGGTCCAGGGTCACATATGTATGGTGCGATTTCTGGAAAAAAGCAGAGGGGGGATGCTTTTGAAAACTTTTTTCTCTCTCCATAGGCGGAGGTTGACCAAACTGTTAGTGTAATCCAGTGGTTCTCAACAGAGCGGAGGGATCGGAAGGAGGGCACAAATCATGGATCGCGGAACCGGGGGGCCGCCCGGGCCTGGGCGCGAGTAACTTTTGACGTACACATGATAGGGGAGGTTTGGGGGGGCTTTAGTTCCAAAAGGTTGAGAACCTCTGGTGTAATCTGTTAACAACGCACATTATATACCGGTCTTTTTAGGCAAGTACCAAGTAATGAGTGTCACGTCATGAAATGTTTTTAATACGACTGAAACTGTCTAACGTGATCACAATTTAATAAAAACATTGTAAGTTAGGCCTATTAATTGTAATGATTTCATTTCAAACAACGAATAAATTGTATAAATAACGCGAGCAAACAACACCGTATCAAGGGAGCTTTTTGAAACTCCGAATCAGTAAACCACGCGCGTCGCAAAATGATTCACTGTTTCGAATCGCTTCAATCGGATCGCGAATCAGTTGAATATTATGTTAAAAACCGTGTATTTGTGTAAGTTCGGCAGCAATCAGATGATCGTTTATGTCAGGACAGCCGTGACAGCACTGGACAATCGCTTAGCTTCATTACATAACATCTTGTTATTCAGCAGCATGCAGATGGGGTTGGTATGCTAAATGCTGTCCATGTAATTAACAATTACATTAAAGTGCGATAAAGAAGTGGAATCGGTCAATATTCAATGTTAGTAGTGATACTTTGTACGTAAATATTTCCTATCAGTTCACAAGCACTTCCGCTAAAACGATCCATGGTGAGTTAGTCTGGTCTGGTTCTGTAACTTCTGTTCATCATTGATTAGGTGAGAACAGTTCAATGTTACTGGCTGTGGAATTAGCGGGCGTGGCTCATTATACTACATTATACCGTTAAATACGGCGTTTTTGTACCTTTACGCGCGTTTTTTACGACGTTTTCTACCAGGACGGCGTATTTGACGGTGCTAATACTGTTTTAAACGCCGTCAAAAACGGCGTTTTGTGTGCAAACGTGATTTATCTATGGCGATTTAATTCTGACCCCTTTGGCTTGCCATACAAAACGGGACTTTAAATCGCGTATCGCGAATCATTTCATTCATTTGATTAATTTTGATGGTGCAAATTGAACAAAGAACTGCAAACCAAGATCAGTCTGATGCGTTTCTTCAGTTTGTTTCTGAACTTTTTCTGTGAATGTTAGTATAATTTGTGTCTGTTTTTAATTGTTGTCTGTAGATTTTGGTACAATTCATTGTGTGTGTTATTCTTCAGGTCTGGATCGGTTCTGTAGGTTTGATCAGTCTGATCCCTGTTACGCAGCTCTGGGACACAAACTCAATCTGCTGATGGTGGACACTAGTGAATATGACCTACAGATAAGAAAGAGAATATACAACACACAAGATGATCCAGTTTGTAGAGTAAAATATGGCAGGATGAAGGAATGTGATCTTTATAATAACAGAACTGAAGTGACAGTCATTGATGGGACTCTGATAATAAAGCGTGTGATCAGAGCAGATTCAGGGAATTACAGATTAAGACTCAGTCACTCAAACGGGACAGAAACATCTAGAGATCTTCAAGTGATTGTTGAAGGTACAGAAACTCTCTCATCAGACTCATTCCAATCTCATGTTCTCCAAAGATCTCACTCTCATACAAATCAATCAGTTCAATCTCTGTGAAGGTTTTTATTGCAGCTCATTATAGAATATCTGGAAGAATTTAGCCAAATTCATCTGCACTTTCCCTGTACTAAGACTATGTTCAGATTGAAATACTAGCATGCTGCTTACTGTATACTGCTTAAAAAATAATGTGAAAGCATTTCAAAGTCAATTGCTGCATTGTCACATGACTGACCTACACTGCATGTGTAATTCAGTCCAGCTACATTTCAGCTAAAAAATTTGTTTAGAAACATCTTGATATTGACTCATGTGACTGTCATGTGTCCCTCCCTCCAGCTCCTATTGGTTTAGTGAATGTGTCAATCAGCTGCTCCTCCAATCAGACTTCAGTGTCCTGCTCATCTGAGGGTGATCAGATCATCTACAACTGGACTCTGAATGGAATAATATTAGAACAAGGACCAATGGTTAGAAACACTACCATTCAACTAAATGAAACATCAGCTATTGGAAACATCAGCTGCAGCGTGAAGAACAACATCAGTTATGGAGAGAAGACCATTAGTGTCAAACCCTGTCCTGGTGAGATTTTAATACATTAATGCCCACATTTCTGCTAAACAATAGCAACAGCGACAAGAGTGATGTAGAGTCTCACAAAACCTGTCAAGAACAAAATCATGTTTTACCCCCAAATCCCATTATACCAGACTGCAGTATCTCTGAAGCATATTTTGATGGATTGTGATGGTTTTAACTGCTCTAGGAATCTTTATAAAGAATTCTGAATGACATGAGAACAGATTTACACTGGATTTAGTCTTTTTAATGAAAATTAAACTTTAAAATAAACTTTTTCCTCTTGTTTTTCAGCAATAGCTGGTGTGGCACTAAATTATAAACAAACAAACAAACATGATCAAAACAAAAAACCCAAAATTATGTACATTATATAATATTTTACATTTTATATATAAGTTATTATTAATATAATTTTTCCCCCCATTCGGATATATTGAGAGTTTACATTTTATTTTTTCCCCTACTTTAGTCAAAAATGACATGTGAGGGTAAATATTACAATTCAAAATTGTTTAATGCCCCTAAAAACATACAATGAAACATTATGAAAAATATTACTTGCTACTTACAGTTTTGAACTGAAATGTGACCTGACTGTTTCCTTGACAGGGTTGCTAAGATTCAGACAAATTATCTCTTAACTGGCCTTGATTATCTCTTTACTGGCCACTTAGTTCTTCAAAATAATTAATTATCTCTGCACTACTTCATATTAAGAGAGAAAGCAGGTGATTCTGTACTTATGTTTTATTTCAGTACCAACTACTCCAGCTGTGACCTCTACAGTGACCTCTACAGTGTCCAGCACTACACAGACGTCAAATTATGGTACGAGTTTCTCATCAGCTGGTACGAATCAAACCCTCACTCAGAGCACTGAAGCAAATCCACTGACGTGTGAGTGTTGAGCTACAACAAATACTGTGAATTACAAATAAACCCAATAATAATGATGGCAGTGTAACTAATATGTTTTTTAAAACTTACTGTGCTATTAATTGCATGTAGGTGTTAAAGATTTTTATTTTATTTATTTATTTTAATTTTTAAATGTTGCAGTTGATATGAATGACCTTTTCTATGCATTTTTGGGGTTTGATTTAAATTACCTTTTCTTTTTTTTTTTTTTCCTCGCCATAGTTGTAGTTTATCTGATTGCAGGCTGCGCTGTGCTGATTGTGATTCTGCTGTTCATCACCGCATGTTATGTTTACAAGAAGAAACAGCTCAAGTCAACACCAGGTCAGATCATATGAATCTGTAATTCATATCCTAACAGATAAAGGTTAAAATGTAGTACTGTACTGTAATACTGTAGTTCAATGCAAGCAGCAATTACAGAGCAAAACACATTGGTTAATATCCCTCAAGATCTTCAGAAGATTTGTAGATTATATGTTATATGCTGAATAGATTTGTTTGGTCATTGCACCCGCTTACAGTTTCAAAGACAATTACACCAAAAGTGGAAACATTATATGTTATAAATGTTGTAAAGATGATCTGACAAATTTTCTGTGGATAAAACTGGTGCAAAATGTCAGAACGTCTTTAAAACAATATTATTCCTCAAGCCTCATGAATGTATAGAAAGAAAACTCTTTAGTTTTAACCAGATTATTAGATTTGATAATGATAATTTGACCATTTATTTTTGGCTAGTAGTACTTTAGTATGACCACAGCATGAATAGGATGGTTAAAAACATTTGGCCTTATTCATGAAACATAAGCAGAATTAATTTTTATGTATATTTTTATTAAGCAGTGTTTGTATGTTCACAATGTTTGAATGTTTGAAAAAACCCAACATGTGAAACGTATATAACATTTAAATGTTTATTGTTCTTTTGACATTGCATTTTAATAACTATTTACTATAATAATATATAATTACAAATGAATTACTTAACCAGTTAGTTAAATGTGAAAATTAATTGCCATTTGTAAATGTGCATAGATGCATGCTTATTTATAAATTACTAGAATTTATTACCAATGTTGAAATATGAATTCTGAGGTTTAATGAAGCATTTGTGAATTTTTGGGAGAGTACTTACTTTGTATGTGCAGATTACTCTGAATTTACTCCTATATTACAAAAGCTTCACGAATAAGATCCAGTAAATCAAAGATTGAATATATGACCTCATTGCATTGCATGCAAACACTCATTTGACCGGCATGATCGTGATGAGGCTAGTTTTAAAGCCAGTACTTTAATGATTGAAATACGAGATTGTAGTTGATCTGTTGATAATGTGAGTGTTTTTTTCCATCAGACGCTGCTGGAGATACAGAGCTCACATATGCAGATATCTCTGAGAAAAAGGGTAAGAAACTAAATGAAGCTTGGAGATCTACTTTACACTGTTGTTTTCAGCTTGTGGTTTATTAGCCTCAATCATTAAATTAGTGATGTTATCATGTTGCTGCCTACAACTCGAGTTCATAGTTACCAACACTCTTTGCATCACTTCAGATCCTTCACACCCTTTCAGACTAAAAGAATAGATCACGTAGAAACAGGTTAAATCTGTCTTTTAAAATCATGTAGTTTAATGTTTGAACACTGCTTTATGGAGTAGGTAATGAAGATAATGTTTGCAACTCTAGACTCTTTTGGGGTTGATTCTTTTTTTTTTGTTCTGAATCAGTCAGTCAGTTCCCATCCCATGTTCAGTGCAAACTTTGTAAACTTGGAATTATAAGGTTCTATCTGCATTCTGAGCAGATTTGAGATATTAAGCTTTAAAGTTTTATAGATAGAACCCTTTTCGTTTCCTAAAAAAAAAAGGCTTTACCTATTCTCATGTAGAGTTTAATTTAGTTTTCTTCCAATAAAAGCAGGGTAGGTGGTCTAAATGTGTTTATATCCACTATGGAAAGTGTAGGATCATTAAATATTCATCCAATCATATCCTTTGGTCTGAGAGCTCTGATAGGCTGTCCTGTCAACGCATCTATTTGCAGACAGAGCGACAATGGAAGGCGTTATTATTGTAATATTACATGCTTTGTACTATAATGTATTTTGTCACTGCTGAGCCTCTGGCATGTTCATATTATTATTATTATTATTATTATTTTTTTTTTTTTTTAAGGTTGTTAAAAGTTTAATTTGTATTATAAAAATTAAAAAGAGGAATGTTCAAAATCATCTGTCTGTTGTTTTTAAAGATTGTAATGTATAAACAGCAGTGAAAGGTTTTGGTCTTTGTTTGTAAACTAAGACTTCTTTTATTGTCTTCTGAGGAAATGGCAGCATTAGAAACAAAGTTTTAGTGGTTTAGAAGATTAATCTCATGCTCACTTAGTAACTAAGCTAATCTGTAGAGTAATTGGTAGTTTAATAGTGATGGGTTGATTCATGAATGATTTGTTTATTGCGTCCTTCATGTTACAAATGAACAAAATACTCATGAGTGAATATCTTTTGCTGCAATATAATGATTTTCTAATGCAGGATATGATCAAAGATTGTGGAAATGTATATGGGATTTGAAAATGTAACCTTTTAAAAGGAGAAATCCATTTCCAGAACAACAATTTATAGATAATGTACTCACCCCCTTGTCATCCATGATGTTCATGTCTTTCTTTCTTCAGTCATAAAGAAATTGTTTTTTGAGGAAAACATTCCAGCATTTTTCTCCATATAATGGACTGATATGGTGCCCAGAGTTTGAACTTCCAAAATACAGTTTAAATGCGGCTTCAAACGATCACAAATGTGGTTGTAAACGATCCCAGCTGAGGAAGAAGGGTCTTAACTCCCATGTTTTACGCGCTAGATTTTCGACATACACTAACTGACATGAACCAGAATACATAGAGTTCAGGCAGAGTAAGACAAGATAAGCATTTGAGATTTAAAAAGTATACAAATTGTATTATTTTAATGAAAATAACCAATCGTTTTGCTATATAAGACCCTTCTTCCGCGGCTGGGATCGTTTACAACCGCATTTGTGATCGTTTGAAGCCGCATTTAAACTGTATTTTGGAAGTTCAAACTCGGGGCACCATATCAGTCCATTATATGGAGAAAAATGCTGAAATGTTTTCCTCAAAAAACAATTTCTTTACGACTGAAGAAAGACAGACATGAACATCTTGGATGACAAGGGGGTGAGTACATTATCTGTAAATCTTTGTTCTGGAAGTGAACTTCTCCTTTAAGAGTAGTTCCATTTATTGAATGGGAGTTGTTAAATTTATGTGATTTCCCCATCACTAGTCTTTTCACCATTAGTGTTACTAGTACTAGCTACATTAATATTAGTTTGTCAATAAAGTAGTTTTACTCCTGAAAAGCTTCATTTGTCAGTTAGCAGTTGTGGTGAAGCTGCAGAACTAACAGTAACTAACAGCTATTCAGCATGTCAGTATTTCTCCTTTCTCTCCGCAGAATCACTCCCAACTGCTGATGGGGAATACGCTGTGGTCAGACGGCAGACAAAGAGGAAGGAAAGGAAGAAGGAGGAGGACGAGGTTCAGTATGGCGAGGTGACGTTCACTCCGAACAAATCGAAATCCCTACAGCAGCCTCAGGAGGAGTGTATTTACTCGCAGGTAGTGAGACACTAGTTTCACAACAACTCCTCATGTCTGATTGCACTGGGAAATCAAGCACTTATGTTCACTTAAATTTGACTTTGGAAGTTTCACAGTTGATATGCTCAGTAGTTTGTGGGAAAAATAACATGCAATTGGTTTCCTCTTTTTGTCACATGTGACGTGCTGTATGTTGATATGGACAGTAGAGTGTGGCTTTAACTTACATGTCCGGGCTGAACTTTAAGATGTTGTGTAAGCAAGACAATGACAAAAAGAGGAAACCAATTGCATGTTATTTTTCCCACAAACTACTGAGCACTTCTGCTTTTAGCACTTCTCGAGTTGCATCTGCGACTATATGACGGCAAGAAAGAGTTTAAATGAAAGTCTTGTAATCGTGAAACTCAAGGTTATCGATGTGCACAAGTGCTCAAGTCATTAAAACACAGCAGCTGGTGATTTTGAGTTATTGAAACATTTCAAAGCAACTGAAATTCAGAAGTTACAGAAAAACTGAGTTTTGCTAGAGCATTCACAACGCATGCAGAGGCGGCGCAGCAGCGCAAAGCAGAAGCGGCAGTGCCAGGATCATTTTGGCGCTGAGTCTATTTTTGCTGCGCCACTTACGCTGGATTAAAGCAACGGTGCATAGTTCTTGGTCAAAATGGACCTGACTGACATTAAAAATAACAATTTCACTATAAAATCATTTATCACATGTATCACAATGACGGGGTAAAAGCACGCACTTTAGCTAAAATAATACTACAGGCTACTGTCATTTAAATATGTAAATAAAACATTTTAAAATACAGAAACAATATAATTTTTAAAAGTAAAGATTCTGAAAGCATTAAAGTACATCCCATAATAATTTAATATAGATTTACAGTAGTAACAACAAATTATATTTTTAATAATGTTTAATATCATGTTTTTAAATTTGATGGTTTCATTATAAACGTGGTGATTATCTCTAAGGTGGACACCCAACATATGATATTTACCATCTGAATCTAACCATGTCATGTCAGCAAATGGGAAAAAAAACAAAACAATCATCTATTAATTATCTTGTAAATGATTGTGCCTTTACACTGCAAAACATTTTCTTCCTTAGTATTTTTGTCTTGTTTTCTAGTATAAATATCTAAAAATTCTTGAATCAGGATGCATTTACTATCTTGAGTAAAAATGACTCAAGATATTATCTTGTTTACTGAAAAAAAATTACCCAAACTGTGTTAGTTTTTGCTTAAAACAAGCAAAAATATCTGCCAATGGGGCAAGAAAAATAATCTTGTTAAGCCTTTGATTTAAGATTATTTTTCTTACCCTACTGGCAGATATTTTTGCTTGTTTCAAGCAAAAACTAACAAAATTACATAATATAAGTCATTTTACTTGTCAAGTAAATGCATCCTGATTCAAAAAGTTCTTAGATATTCATACTAGAAAACAAGACAAAAATTACTAAGGAGGAAAATCATTTTTTGCAGTGTAGCCCCTACAGCAGGGGCGATTTTACCTCAAATAATATACTTGTACATATTCTTTTTGTTATTGAAAAACTGTTGCTTTAATTTTCTTAAACCAAATTGGGAACCATTAAGACGAATTATTCAATAATTTAGCGTTTCTCATTTGGTACTTAAATCTACAGCATAAAAAAAAAAGACATCAAATATAACAGTTTGCACAGAATCAACTACACGAAAACATCACTGCCAGGAGTTACTGCCCAAATTTAAAAGGCCTGTTTAAATTATTAAAACTAAAGGCATTTATTAATTTTAAGATTATTTGTTATCTTGTAAACTACCTATGTACAGCATGTTAGCCTATATGCACGTGTGTGGGACAGAGGGGGACACGGCCGCATCACAGCATGCTGCACATATCATAAATCAAAGCACTTGACAAACAGTTGTCGGAGATCACCTGAAAAGCGTGATCGAATGAACGATACCCGTCTGTATTTGCAGTACACGAGCCGCGGTTCTTAATGGGCGCGTGCTGCTCCCGCTCTGTCCAAACACAGCTTCTGCGCTGCCTCTGCTCTGCTTGTGCATTCAGTGTGAAACCGACATGAGTTCTAGAATATACAGTAGTCAACATTTGAAGTGGATCAAAAAAGTTGTCCTAAGACAAGAAGAACTACTACTATAGACTAGTTTTAGAGGTTAAAATATGTCAAATATCTGCATTTGGCCATCTGGAGTGAGTTGAAGCAGTCACATTTTGTTTCTAAACACCTCTGTTTACAGATAAATACAACAATAATGATGTCTTAAATTTTGTAAGTTAAGTACAGCCTGAGAAAAGCACGGTGATGTCTAAAAATTCACTCGCATAAGTCATGTAGTGTTAGTTGGTAGTAAACTGCATTGTTTTTACCATCTAAACTAGTCCAGGGTTCCATTCCAAAACAAAAACTTTATAATTTGAATTTACAGTAAAGCATCTGATAAAAAAAAAATATATATATATATATATATATATATATATACATAATTATTATTATTATTTTTTTAATAATAAATAATATTTTAATTTTAATAATAAATTAATACATAAATTAATAAATTTGATTTTTCAATGAAAGCTGCTTTTATCAGATGCTTTACTGTAAATTCAAATTATAAAGTTTTCATTTTGGAATGGAACCCTGGACTAGTTTAATATAAATATATATATATATATATATATATATATATATATATATATATAATTTTATTGGCCAACTCCTTGTATAATGTTGAATATACACTGTTAATAAAAAAAAATTTTGGTTAAATTGTAAATAATACAAAGGCATATAATCCAAAATACTATTTCAGTGTTTCTCCTAATTTGAAGTGGATCAAAAACTTTTAAAGTTGTACCCATTCTTTTCTTAGGACTTTAGAACTTTTTGGATCCACTTCAAATGTTGACTACTACATATATATGTACGTGTTTGTGTGTGAACTGCTAGTTTGTTTATATTATGCATACATATATACTCCATACATATGGTATGCTGTAACCAAAATTAAATAAATGTGAACCTGGACCACAAAACCAGTCACAAGGGTTGATTTTTTTTTTTTAAACAGAGAATTATACATAATCTGAAAGCTGAATAAGCTTTCCATTGATGTATGGCTTAGGATAGGACAATATTTGGCCGAGATACAACAATTTGAAAATCTGGAATCTGAGGGTGCAAAAAAAAAAAATATTGAGAAAATCACCATTAAACTTGTCCAAAGGAAGATCTTAGCAATGCATATTACGAATCAAAAATTAAGTTTTGATATTTACAGTAGGAAATTTACAGTAGGAACATGATGTTTTACTTCCTAGTGATTACAACCTAATGATTTTTGGCATTTAAAAAAATTGACCCATACAATGTATTGTTAACTATTGCTATAAATATACCCGCACTACTTCTGACTGGTTTTGTGGTCCAGGGTCACATATTATTGACCAAATCTTTATATAAAGTTGGATATATAAGTATTAAGCTTTATTTGCACACATACTGTATAGTGCACCCCTTTGATCCTCTTTTTCTGTTTTACAAGCTGATTCAGTGTGTTTTTTGGTGTGTCAGTGTTGCATCACTTCCTGTAGCTTGACATGTGTTTATAAATGTAAGGTTGATTAAACCATTGTTTAACACTGTAGATCAGTGCTTATTTTGATCGGTTTTTAACCTTTTGAAATGTTGGGTTGGGAAATCATAGTATGATCTGGGGTGGATTATTTAAATGTGGTTTTCTGATCATTTCATGTGATTTCCTGCATGCGAAAGGAAACGTCTCATGCCTTCCGAGTGCAATAGTTGAATGTCGTGAGCATCTCTGTCGTCTACATGCATGAACTTTTGCAAATAAGTCATTTCTGAAACATACTCAATTCTAATGATATATATATATATAGGTTAAAGACGAGACATAACATTTTCAAATTAAAAATGCAAAAGTGATTTTATATACACAGATATCATATTAAATGCAAGTAAAGTCTGTAATGTTTCAGATAACTTTTGTGAAAAAATAAAATATCAAAATATGGGTGAAATAATGTTCTATCATCATTCATATTTATGTAAAAATGAAATATACTTATTCTGACCTGTACTTATTTAAAAAAATATATTATTATTATTATTATTATTATTATTATTACTATTATTTATTTATTTATTTATTTATTTTTTACATTTTAAATGTTTAAAAACATCTTGCTGACAAATTTATCTAAAGGACAGTGGTTTAAAAAAAAAAAAAAAAAAGTAATTAGTATTTGTGGAGCTGAACTGTGTTCCATAAATAGAGACTCTTAATGTCATCTAATGATTTTGGATCTAAATAGGCCTTAAAAGATGATTTTGTTATGAACTACTGTTACACTGAAATGTACATGGTTTACATTTTTTGTAAATCAGGGTAAAAATGGATGATGGTCATTTTTTGCTCTGAAAAATTAAACCAAAAAGGATGCATTGTAATTTAGGGGGAAATTTAAAGCTATATAAAACTTTTACTGTTTTGATGCTTGAAAACCCCTTTCATCTTCGATCCATATATTGTCCATGAGATTTCAATTGATGATTTTTTTTTTTTTGACTTTTGGACTGCATATGAATGAAAACTTAAATTATTATATTTATTAGTGTAAAATATCTCTAAGATTAAAAATCTTATAAATCCACACAAGTGGGGTTATTTTATTATAGTTTTGATTACTATTTAAAAATGGTTTTTATTCTTGTTTAGATTAGTTAAGTTTTAGTAACAGTTTAGTTTTTTTTTTTTTTTTTTTAAAATTGTCTATAAAGAGTTTTTTTTTAAATGAACTTTTATTTCAATTTTAGTTATTTTACATAAAATTACTATAAAACTAAATGAGAAATGAAATAAATAAAATAAATAAATATATAAATAAATAGTTATACCAAAAAATAGTTTCAGTTAATGTTTATTTTATTTCAGGCAAAAGGTTTTTTTAAGAAATGTATAGTTTTAGTCACTCAAGCACTCACAGAAAAGAAAATATTTCTTGTTTACAAAGATAGAGTAGTATCTGTTGGATGAGTATTTTCGAGTGTGTTTTTGCTGTTGCATCTTCTTCCTCAGCAGTGTCATTTACTAACAGCTAATGATTAACTAACACACAGAATAACGCCCTGCTGTTATCTGCACGGCCGTAAACGCACTGTCATGAGAACATGAAAAAGGAAAAAGTCCTGTCAGGATATTTAGAGGAATTAAGTCATATGATTTTTCTGAAGTTTGATTGCATTTCATTCTCTTGTATTAAGTTTTTCACACTCGTCGAGATAAAAGTATGAACTTTTGTAAACTACTTCTGTTGGCTGCCTCAAAAATACTGAAGTGTAAAACAAGATAATAATCTCTTTAAGGATGTGATGTCACACTAATAGGCTGAATATGCTCTAACAACAGGAAACTGAAGTGAGGATTTATTTTTAAAGCATGAGCTGTATACGTTATTTGTGGAAATAAGCATGCACACCGACCCATTTACATAAATGTTTCTTTTTTTGCTTTACAGCTGTAGGTAGTTCTCCATTTATAAGTAAAGTAATGCAGGCTTTCTTCTCTATTTTACTTGTTTGCATGTCTGTTCTACTTCAAGTGATAATTCACAAACAATCTGTCATTCTGTCACCCTCATGTCCTCTGTGACTTTCTTTTTGCTTGTGAAGATACACTGACTTTTTTTTGTGTGAACAAAAATAATGTTCCTCAGAAAAAAAATTAATAGCATTATTTTGTTCAATATCTTATTTAAATACTCAAAACTAAAAGAGTAACTAACTCTTTTAAACTTCACCAAATGTTATTTTTACTTAAAACAGTCAATTAAATTTCAGTGTAAAATGTATTAGGAAACATCAGTAAAAAATAACATTAAAAAAAATATTTCAAACTTCTGACTTAAAGTCTTTGACCGGAGTAGTGTTTTTTTTTTTAAATGTCATTGACTGTCATCTTCCAGTTTCTAAAGATGCAACACATTTAAATTTTTTTTTTTTTGTGGTTTTCACTAGTCTGCTATCACTACCACCATCACCACATTTGCATCTCATTCTATATAACAACATCAGGTCCTTTCAGAAGAAACTCAGATAAAATTAGACTAACCTCAAAGCATGAACTTACCAGTTTAACTTCCTCTTTCCAAGTTTAACCGACATACCTAGTGTTCTGTTTTAGTGAACTCTGTCATCCGTCTGATGGTGATTAAATCCTTTCTCCAGCTCCAGGCACTGGACATCATGATGCACCACTCCGTATTTGTCCTTCGTCCACATCTTCCCTCCTGCATCACAACAGGGTTATGTTTTATTTCCACATTCCTGAAGGTTTTTAAAAGTCATTTTATAGAGATTAATGGGCCGGATTTCTATTTGTGTCAGTTTCCAATCACTGTATATAAGGCAAGACACCCTAGGTCAAAAGAGTAATAAAATTAACTATTTCAAGACTTCAGACATTTTTTTTAAATTTCATGTTTGTGTTATGTTTATATGCAAATGCAAATGCAGATGCATTATTTAAATACTATTCACTGAATTACATTAAAATGGATAAGGTCAGGTTCAAAATTCTTGTTTGATTTTGCTGACTTATTTGAGTTAAAGTTTTTTCCAGCAGGGATTTTGGAATTCTCCTTTTAATATTCCATAAATCAGAAAATACTGTCAACAACTGTATTGTCTTTTTTTTTGTTTGTTTGTTTGTTTTTTTTTGGATAGTAAATCTACAGTCGCAAATAGATGAAGTACAATAATACAACCATTCGAATGATATATGAATAAACCCCTCTGTATAAATATTCAGAATCAAGATAGGTACAAAACTACCAAGTTTGGTATATGTAAGTGCTCCTGAAGTGGAGAAGCAGACTTATTTTGAGAACACCACCTTTAAAAATATATATTGTAACTGAAATCTGCAGATGCAAATAGATAAAGTGCAATAATAAAACCATTCGAGTGATATATGGGCAAACCCCTCAGTGATAATCTTCAGAATCAAGCTTGGAATAAAACTACTAAGTTTGGTTTATGTCAGTGCTGCTGAAGTGGAGAAACAAACTTTTAAAGATGTGTATTGTAATTGAAATCTACAGGCGCAAAAAGATAAAGTGCAATAATAAAACCATCCGAATGACACATGAACAAAACCCCTCAATAAAAATCTTCAGAATCAAGATGGGTATAAAAATATTATATTATACTAGATGAGTAAAGTTTGAGAACAAACTTTAAGTTGGCTTGAGAAAGCCTAGCCTTGAAAGTTTGAAGCAGTTGTAAAAGTATGAAAGCAGCTAGCATGATTTAACATATTGCTTACATTTTTATAGGCTGATTACAATGTTGTTAGCATGATTACTATCATGTTTCTAGCCTGATTAGCATGTTGATAGCATGTTTCGTGCATGATTAGCATGTTAGGGTGCTTTCACACCTGCCTCATTTAGTTCGGCTGAATCGCACTAGAGTTCGTTTTCCCTCTTGGTGCGGTTCGTTTGGGCAGGTGTGAATGTAGCAATCGCACTCGAGTGCGCACCAAAAGCGGACCAAAAAAAGCGTACCGAGACCTCATTGAAGAGGTGGTCTTGGAACGCTTTCAAACGAACTCTGGAGCGGTTCGTTTGTGGTGAGAACATGATCCGAACTCGAACAGACCCAACTGCAAAAAGTACTGCACCTTTTTGGACTAATCCAGCTGCCGTAATCAGCTGCGCTGTGCATTATGTGATGAGGACAAGTATTTGTTGACAGTTAGAGCTTTAGCAACATAGCCCCATGGCAGCTCGCGGGCAAGCTGAGATGGAGTTGTGAGAAGGTGCGGAGCCTCATAGAAATTACAATCATAGAAATTACAGGGATACAATCAGCCAGCACAGTCGTCCCTCCATACTAAAAAGCGGCGTGTTGTCTGCCGGCTTTTTCTCCTCTCTTTGTTTACTTCCGGGAGTTCCATTGGAATTTTCCCGCACGTTAATTCTGACCAATCGAAAAGCAGTTTAGGAAATACCTTCAATGACACATCTGGCCAACGAGTGATGTGGATCTTGTCACATGACTGCATTTTGGTTCGTTTCAACTGGTTTGGACCAGAGCAATCAGTGTGGTGTGAAAAGGACCCAAAACAGGAGAATAATGCTACATGTATCATTTGTTGCCCTTGGTCCGGACCAAATGAACCGAACCACAGATGTGAAAACACCCTTACTAACATGTTTCTAACATGGCTAACATGTTACTAGCTTGTTGTTAACATGTTATTAGCATGAGTAGCATATTACTTGCATGTTGTTAACATTATTGGCATGTTGCTAGCATGATTAGCATGTTACTAGCATGTTGCTAGCATGATTTAGATAGCTAGATAGATTAGAAATATTAGAGTGGAAGCTTGAATGAGTCTAAATAGGTTGTTTGCAATCATGTGATTGAGGACGTGCGAAATGCAGTTGGAGGGCAGGAAGTGATTTTTCTCTATAGGAATCAATAGCAGAATCTCAAAATGACTGTTTTCTGTTGTTTATGGAAATCGGTCAAATTGAGAAGTTTTATTTCATATTGTGTATGAACATCTGCTGTTGCATAAAGAGGAAAAGGCAAGAAATTGACTGAAAAAAAATTGGGAAAAGTGGCTTGTAAACCTGCGTCTGCGGTCAGGAGGACAATCAGATAATGCTTGTGTGTGTGCGAATGGTTAATAAAAGATTAATAATATTAAGATATAAAGAAATATAGAAACAGATACAGGGTGAGACAGTGAGAATTCACTCAATGCTAAATGCCACACGTACATACAATGCAAATAAGATATTATATTTGCAGTTGATTACAATTGAACCTTGTGAGATTGCGATAAATTGAAGTGAGTCACAGCTTTTTAGTGACTATATGAAAGCGCTATTTGCTCGCTTTCTAGGCTGTAATCAATTCAGAATGTGAAAAAAAAGTTTCGCTTTACATGCTACTAACAGGACCAGTGGCCAAAAACCCTGTACAGCAGTAGTTTTAGGAGTGACATATATCCTTCATTTAAATGTGGGAATCACTTTCGAAAGAGTTTGTTTGCTATCAGGCTTAGTTGCGTAGCTTATTCCCACCGCCTCGATGACTGGCAACTGAGGCACCTATTTCAATTTAGTTGAAAAATCACTCCTCTTCATAACGTAAGGATCACATCCAACATGTTGTAACTTTCTGTTTATACGTTTCTCTTGTACAGTACAGACATTCCTCCATCTCATCCGTTCTGCTTTTTCAGTCACTCCTGAAAGTTCACGGCATGTGCAGGGTTTTGTAGCTATTGGTCCTGTTAGAAGCACTTAAAGCGAAACTTTTATTCAAATTCCGAACTGATTATAGAAAGCGAGCAAATAGAGCTTCCGTATAGTCACTAAAAAGCTGTGACTCACTTCAATTTATTGCAATCTCACAATGTTCCGTTACAATTAATGACGCTCGGAACTACAAATATAATAGCTTACATTGTGTCTACGTGTGGCGTTTAGCATACAGTCTCACCCTGTATATATTTATATATTTCTTTATTAATATCTTAACATATTATTATATCTTTTCTTAAGCATTTGCACACACAAGCATTATCTGACTCTCCTCCTGACCACAGACCACAGGTTTACAAGCCACTTTTTCCTGCACTTTTCAGTCAATTTCTTGCCTTTCCGCCCTTATGAACAGCAAATTACGTCATGTGCAAACAACCTATTGATTAGAAATAGTACATAGAAGGGAAGCTTGATTGAGCCTCAAAGGATTCTGCAAGTTTAGATTTGAATTTTGTCAGTTGGAGTTTGAAGAGCGTTGGCTCATTTGAACATTCCGTCAATGTAAGTCTATGGGATTTTTGGTGGATTTGATAGTCTGGTTGACGAAAACTGTAAGCCGGATCAGTCTAAAAAGATATAGCACACTAAGTCAGACCAGTCTGAAGGTCTGGGCTAGGTGGTTCTAGCTTGAAAGCTCTAGGAGGAGATAGATACCGAAATTTGGCTCAGAAGAAGAATAATAACTAGATGAGTAAAGTTTGAGAACAAACTTTAAGTTGGCTTGAGAAAGCCTAGCCTGAAAATTTGAAGCAGCTGTAAAAGTATGAAAGCAACTAGCATGATTTAACACATTGCTTACATGATTTAACATGTTGTTAACACGTTTTAGCATGATTAGCTTGTTGTTTGTATTTTTATAGAGCGTCATTCTGAAAAGTTGATCTGTTTTCAACTCGATGCGGCGAAAAAAAAAAAACGAGCTTCCATTATGAGCGCGGCTGCCGCGTGTCTACATTTGAAATAATGAACTTAGCGCGCAAAAGACGCGATATGTGAACGGCCCCTTAAATAGTAGATCAGTAAATTGGCTTTCTCAAGCCAACTTAATTATTATTATAGTTTGGTATATAAGTGCTGCTGAAGTGGAGAAAAACTCATTTTTAAGAAAAGCACCTTTAAGAATATATATTGTAATTGAAATCTACAGACACAAACAGAAAAATTGCAGTAATAAAATCCAGCGAATGATATGCAAACAAAACCCTAGAGAAGAATAAAACTCTATGGCCTGTTTCACAGACAGGGCTTAAACTAAACCAGGATTAGGCCATAGTTCAATTAGGACATTTTAGCAATTTTTAAAAACCTTAGGAAAAAAAAAAAATTACTGGTGTGCGTCTCGAGACAAAACAAAGGCACTGACATATTTTAAGATCAGTCAGTGCAAGTTTCTTTCAGTTGTAACAGCTTAGAATTACATTTTAGTCTAGGACTAGACTTGAGCCTTATCTATGAAACAGGGGTAGGTTTCTGTTTATGTAAGTGCTGCTGAAGTAGAGAAACAAACTTTTAAAGATATGTACTGCAACTGATATCTACATAATCTATATAAAGTGCAATAAAATAAACACTTACATGTGTAATTTGAATGGGTTTGTTTCACTAGTCTGAAATAACATATGAAAAACCAATTAGCCCACAATCTCAACATTTACCAGTCAAAAA
>VONZ01003389.1:0-22527 GCA_012976165.1 Labeo catla
CTTAGAAAAGTCATAGCACACCTCTCCTCAATAAGCCGCCCGATTTGACACCTCATTCATGGGTCTACGACAAACGGTGCAGGACGAGCTACGCGCCGAAGTTTTGTCAGGGCGAATAGTAATAGTAACACTAGATATGTACATTTCCTGAAGAAAATGTGAGTGGTGCTTGCAGTGGCAAAACTCGGCCCTCGGTTGCTAGGGGGCTGTAAGCGGTTGCTAGTGTGTGGCTACGAAGATCATAGGTCATTACTCATTGGTTACCTGAAAGATAAGTCAAATGAATGTGAGAGAAAGTGACAGTTGAGATTCAAATTCATGAACATTCTGCCATTGTAAGGCTATGGGATTTTTTAGCCCACTTTTTCGCCCGCTATACGATCATCGTACGCCCGAACGCTTAGAAAAGTCATAGCACACCTCTCCTCAATACGACGCACGATTTGACACCTCATTCATGGGTCTGTGACAAACGGTGCGGGACGAGTTACGCGCCGAAGTTTTGTCAGGGCGAATAGTAATAGTAATACTAGATATGTACATTTCCTGAAGAAAATGTGAGTGGTGCTTGCAGGGGCAAAACTCGGCCCTCGGTTGCTAGGGGGCTGTAAGCGGTTGCTAGGGTGTGGCTACGAAGATCATAGGTCATTACTCATTGGTTACCTGAAAGATAAGTCAAATGAATGTGAGAGAAAGTGACAGTTGAGATTCAAATTCATGAACATTCTGCCATTGTAAGGCTATGGGATTTTTTAGCCCACTTTTTCGCCCGCTATACGATCATCGTACGCCCGAACGCTTAGAAAAGTCATAGCACACCTCTCCTCAATACGACGCACGATTTGACACCTCATTCATGGGTCTGTGACAAACGGTGCGGGACGAGTTACGCGCCGAAGTTTTGTCAGGGCGAATAGTAATAGTAATACTAGATATATACATTTCCTGAAGAAAATGTGAGTGGTGCTTGCAGTGGCAAAACTCTGCCCTCGGTTGCTAGGGGGCTGTAAGCGGTTGCTAGGGTGTGGCTACGAAGATCATAGGTCATTACTCATTGGTTACCTGAAAGTCAATGAATAAGGGAGAGAGTTAAAGAGAGAAAGGGTTCCTAAGGCCCTGCATGTGTGTGTGAGAAAGCGGACAGTTGAGATTCAAATCTGGCGAACATTCTGCCAATAAAGTCTATGGGATTTTTTAGCCCGCTTTTCGCCCGCTGTAATGACATCATCGCATCACCAACGCTTTAGAAAAGTCATAGCACACCTCTCCCCAGTAAGCCGGGCGATTTGACACCTCATTCATGGGTCTGTGACAAACGGTGCGGGACGAGTTACGCGCCAAAGTTTTGTCAGGGCGAATAGTAATAGTAATACTAGATATGTACATTTCCTGAAGAAAATGTGAGTGGTGCTTGCCATGGCAAAACTCGGCCCTCGGTTGCTATGGAGTTGCTATGCGGTTACTAGGGTAACTGGGGTGGTTGCTAGGATGTTGCTATGCGGTTGCTAGGGTACCCAGGGTGGTTGCTAAGGTGCTGTCATGCTGCTAGGCAACCGGGTGGCTGCTGTGGGTGCTGCCAGCGGTTGCTGGGTACCCGGGTGGCTACAGGGCTGCCACAAGGTCCCTGCGGGATGGTTGCCAAGGTGTTGCCGCGCGGCTGCCAGGGCAACCGCGGCTGCTGTGGGTGTTGTCATGCTGCTAAGCAGGGTACCGGGGTGGTTGCTAGGTGTTGCTACACGGGTTGCTAGGGTACCGGGTGGTTGCTAGGTGGCTAAGTAAGGTACCTTGGGGTGGCTGTTAGAGGTTGCCAGCGGTTGCTAGTAACCGGGTGGCTGCTAGGCGTTGCCATGCGGTTGCCAGGGTACTTGGGGTGGCTTAGCGGCTAAGGTACCTGGTGGTTGCTAAGGTGTTGCCGCGTTGCCAGGGTAAACCGGGGTGGTTGCTAGGCGTAGGTGTTGCTATGCCATAGGGTAACCGGGTGGCTGCTAGGGGTTGCCAAGGTACCCAGGGTGGTTGCTAAGGTGTTGCTATGCCGTTGCTAGGGTATCCAGGGTGGTTGCTAGGGTGTTGCTATGCGGTTGCTAGGGTACTTGGGGTGGTTGCTAGGGCGGTTGCTAAGGTACTTGGGGTGGTTGCTAGAGTGTTGTTAGGCAGTTACTAGTTGTCACAGATCATTACTATGGAGTTTTATAGAGTTCTTAACCTGATTTAACGCTTAGCTAATCACTATTAGCATGTTGCTATTCACTGCTAGCATGACTAGCATCTTAAGGATTCCTATTTGCTAGCATGAATCAAAAGAACCAAGTTCCATGTCTCTACGATGTTCTGATGTAGAGATATAGGACTTGCTAGATGGTTGCTAGGGTACTCTGTTTGGTTGCTAGGGAGTGGCTTGAAAGCTGCCAATGATGACACTCCGAAGTCTGCCTGCCAGTATGACTGATATAAATCAACCCCCATGTCTCTATGACATTCAGGTTTGAAGATATGCCTCTTCAGGTTTGGGTTGCTAGGGTGCTCGATAGTGGTTGCTAGGGCGTGGCTAGGAAGTGGTGAAGCTGATTCATGATTGGCTGTTTGCTGCCCCGAGTCAAACAAACCCACCCCCATGTCTCTATGACACTGTGATCCAAAGATATTCATCCTGGCTTTTATAATGGCAGTCTATGGGATCAGTTGCTAGGGTGCTCTAAATGGTTGCTAGGGCGTGGCTTAACAGGTTCACAGTGATCCTGAGAGTCTGATTGGTTGGCTGAGTTAGATGAGCCCTCCCCCATGTCTCTATGTAATTGTGATGCAGAGTTATGTTTAATGCAAAATTCCTATGTAAATTACCATAGTAGGAAAAAAACATGCTTTTTAATGGGCCGTCCCTCCCCATAGTATGTCAATGGGGCCACTTTGGGGGGCTCTTGCGCCCCAGGGGTACAACTTATACCCCATTGCGAGGTATGTTCTCGCACAGCCTGCCAGCCTCTCCAAATGTGGCGAATCGCATGTTTCTACGAAATTCTGGCTTGGCGCTACAACCCGTCAAAGTTGGCCGCAATGTTAAGTCTATGGGATTTTTCGGGTGATTTTTCGCCCCGTGTACGATCACCGTGCACCCGATCCCTTATAAAAGTCATAGCACACCATTCCCGAATAAGCCGCACGATTTGACGCCCGTTTCGTGGGTCTGTGACAAAAACTGCGGGACAAGTTACGCGCCGAAATTTGTACGGAATCTATAAGAATAATAATAATAATAAGTATGTGAGATAGTAATAGTGATGCTTTGCCTTTGGCAAGCACCACTAATAAGTATGTGAGATAGTAATAGTGATGCTTCGCCTTTGGCAAGCACCACTAACTAGAAACTAAAGTTAGTGAACTAACTTTGATGTTGGCTTGGAGAGCCAACCCGGGCAGCCTTGGGGCAAAAGAGCCAGAGCACCTGTTTGTCCGGCGTTCTTGAGCTGCCCCGCTGCGAAAATGCAGCCTCGCCATTTCATTTTCTAATAAAAAAGCAGACTAGGCTATGACAACAGGTTCAACAGAGTTGGCTAGCTGAATGTGAAACCGTATACAAATAAATATGTCTTTTAAAGCATTTAAAAATATATATATTCCAGCGGTTGTATGCAATCCACCCATTAGAAAACATCAAGACATAAATTCAGGTGTTTGTGAGCAGAAGAATTATTTGTATTGTATTATTTGTATTGTATTTCATATGCTTGTAATTGTTTTCCCTGTTTGCTATTTCAAAGTTCTGTCATCTAAATGAAACTCTGTAAAAATAGTGTTTGAATTGAGATCTTGAAGGATAAGTTATCCTGTGACCCCCTCTGGTGGACAACATTACTACTACTGCCTTCATCTTTGAATCATAGGTTCACTTGAGACATAAACGACTGTTTTCGATTATATTCGTTAAGCTATGATGTATTTTGAAATGATCTTGTCTGTGTTTGTCCGAGAGAAGTCTTTCTTATTGAGAGAAGAGGATGAATGCGTTCCGGGGCGCGATCGTCCAAGGCGCAACGCGTTGATGTGCATTTACATATAGAAAATCTAAAAAAACAGCAATTTTCCCCTTTTGAATATGTTCTTCTACTATTATTGTGTTGTATCGCTGGAGTTGTTTTATTTAAAAGCCTATAAAGCAGCTGCAAATGATGTAGATTAGTCAGCGAGGACTGAGAACAGCGAGCTCCAGCGCGTTGCTCTGCAAGTTCAACGAAAAACATCACAGGCATTTATAAGTGCTCATTTTTACTTTTTTAATATGTTCTTCTATTATTATTGTGTTCTATCGCTGGAGTGTTTTCATTTAAAAGCCTTTAAAACAGCTGTAAATGATGTAGATTAGTCAGCGAGGACTGAGAATAGCGAGCTGCAGCGCGTTGCTCTGCAAGTTCAACGAAAAATATCACAGGCATTTATAAGTGCTCATTTTAACCTTTTTAATATGTTCTTCTATTATTATTGTGTTGTATCACTGGACTGTTTTTATTTAAAAGCCTTTAAAAGCTTCAACTTATTTATTTTTCTGAGCACGGAAGCAGGGCAGCGATCAAGCTGCGGCGCGTTGTTGTGCATTTACACACAGAACACGTCAAAAGCATTCATTTTACCTCTTTAATATGTTCTTCTACTATTATTGTGTTGTATCGCTGGAGTAGTTTTATTTATAAGACTTTAAGACGTGCAAAATAAAGGCGTTTAATGAGGACGCTGCAGAGAGCTCGCAAGCTCCGTAACCCGAATTGACGGGTTCAGTTTTATATAAAACCGCTCACAAACGCCTGAATGTATGTCTTGATGTGTTCTTGTGGGTGGATTAAGTGAAATCGCTGGTTTATATTTTTTTAAAAACGCTTTAAAAGACGTCCAAATCATGTAGTTTTGTGAGCGCGTGCGGATAGCAATGGCTGATCGAAGCGATCACAGATCTATGATGTTTTACACTCTTCTCTGGCCAGACAGTCATCATTCATGAGCCATGGACCTGATAATAATCAGATATGTTGGTTTAGCTTGTCAGTATGAATTAAATTCATGTATTTATTCGTATTTTTAACCGAGTTTAAAGTGAAAGTATGAGGAGATAGCCGACTCCGCCTCTGGTATTGCTCCTCTAGAGGGGGCATTTTTTCTCAGTCAATGTAAGTCTATGGGAAATATTTAATTTTCTTTACAAATTATTTATGGGAAAACTGTATGTCTGATCAGTGTAAAAAAGATACAGTAACAAAGCTAAAATTAGATTCCAGGTTTCTGCCAAGTTTGGTGTTTGTGGCATTAAAGCCCTGGGACTAGTTAGAGATGAAGTCGGAATTTTTTCCTCAGACAATGTAAGTCTAAGGAAAATATTCAACACTTAAAAATTCTTTATGGGAAAACTGTAAGTTTTATCAGTCTAAATAGATATAGCAACAAAGGACCAATATTATCCCAGGTCTCTGCCGGGTTTGGTGCTTGTGGCATTAAAGCCCTAGGAGGAGTAGCGTTTGGAAAATTTGGGATAAGAATAATAATAATAATAATAACTAGAAACTAAAGTTAGTGAACTAACTTTGATGTTGGCTTGGAGAGCCAAACCCGGCAGCCTCGGGGCAAAAGAGCCAGAGCACTTGTGTGTCCGGCGTTCTTGAGCTGCCCCGCTGTGAAAATGCGGCCTTGCCATTTCATTTTCTAATAAAAAAGCAGACTAGGCTATGACAACAGGTTCAACAGAGTTGGCTAGCTGAATGTGAAACCGTATACAAATAAATATGTCTTTTAAAGCGTTTAAAAAAAAAATATTCCAGTGATTGTATGCAATCCACCCATTAGAAAACATCAAGACATAAATTCAGGTGTTTGTGAGCTGAAGAATTATTTGTATTGTATTATTTGTATTGTATTTTATATGCTTGTAATTGTTTTCCCTGTTTGCTATTTCAAAGTTCTGTCATCTAAATGAAACACTGTAAAAATAGTGTTTGAATTGAGATCTTGAAGGATAAGTTATCCTGTGGCCCCCTCTGGTGGACAACATTACCACTACTGCCTTCATCTCTGAATCATAGGTTCACTTGAGACATAAACGACTGTTTTCGATTATATTCGTTAAGCTATGATGTATTTTGAAATGATCTTGTCTGTGTTTGTCCGAGAGAAGTCTTTCTTATTGAGAGAAGAGGATGAATGCGTTCCGGGGCGCGATCGTCCGAGGCGCAACGCGTTGATGTGCATTTAAATATAGAAAATCTAAAAAAACAGCAATTTTCCCCTTTTGAATATGTTCTTCTACTATTATTGTGTTGTATCGCTGGAGTGGTTTTATTTAAAAGCCTATAAAGCAGCTGCAAATGATGTAGATTAGTGAGCACGGACTGAGAACAGCGAGCTCCAGCGCGTTGCTCTGCAAGTTCAACGAAAAATATCACAGGCATTTATAAGTGCTCATTTTAACCTTTTTAATATGTTCTTCTATTATTATTGTGTTGTATCACTGGACTGTTTTTATTTAAAAGCCTTTAAAAGCTTCAACTTATTTATTTTTCTGAGCACGGAAGCAGGGCAGCGATCAAGCTGCGGCGCGTTGTTGTGCATTTACACACAGAACACGTCAAAAGCATTCATTTTACCTCTTTAATATGTTCTTCTACTATTATTGTGTTGTATCGCTGGAGTAGTTTTATTTATAAGACTTTAAGACGTGCAAAATAAAGGCGTTTAATGAGGACGCTGCAGAGAGCTCGCAAGCTCCGTAACCCGAATTGACGGGTTCAGTTTTATATAAAACCGCTCACAAACGCCTGAATGTATGTCTTGATGTGTTCTTGTGGGTGGATTAAGTGAAATCGCTGGTTTATATTTTTTTAAAAACGCTTTAAAAGACGTCCAAATCATGTAGTTTTGTGAGCGCGTGCGGATAGCAATGGCTGATCGAAGCGGTCACAAATCTATGATGTTTTACACTCTTCTCTGGCCAGACAGTCATCATTCATGAGCCATGGACCTGATAATAATCAGATATGTTGGTTTAGCTTGTCAGTATGAATGAAATTCATGTATTTATTTGTATTTTTAACCGAGTTTAAAGTGAAAGTATGAGGAGATAGCCGACTCCGCCTCTGGTATTGCTCCTCTAGAGGGGGCATTTTTTCTCAGTCAATGAAAGTCTATGGGAAATATTTAATTTTCTTTACAAATTATTTATGGGAAAACTGTATGTCTGATCAGTCTAAAAAAGATACAGCAACAAAGCTAAAATTAGATTCCAGGTTTCTGCCAAGTTTGGTGTTTGTGGCATTAAAGCCCTGGGACTAGTTAGAGATGAAGTCGGAATTTTTTCCTCAGACAATGTAAGTCTAAGGAAAATATTCAACACTTAAAAATTCTTTATGGGAAAACTGTAAGTTTGATCAGTCTAAATAGATATAGCAACAAAGGACCAATATTATCCCAGGTCTCTGCCGAGTTTGGTGCTTGTGGCATTAAAGCCCTAGGAGGAGTAGCGTTTGGAAAATTTGGGATAAGAATAATAATAATAATAATAATAATAATAAGTTTAAATAGAATAACAGTATGTTGGCTCTCCAAGCCAACATAATAATAATAATAATAAGTTTAAATAGAATAACAATATGTTGGCTCTCCAAGCCAACATAAATAATAATAATAAGTTTAAATAGCATAACAGTATGTTGGCTCTCCAAGCCAACATAATTAATCTAATCTAATGTAAGAGCTTCTGCTTTTTGCAAATATTTAATTTGTCGTCTTTAGATTAAATCGCCATGGAGTTTTATTATGATAATGCAAATTTCCCCTGAATAAGCTTTCGGGAATATATAGGTTTTGTTAGCTGTACTTGAAGATAGGTTACATGTAATATTGTAAACGTTTCAATTAATGTGTTAATTAATGTGTGTTGTGTTTTTGTTTGTTTTTGTTTTACTTGATGTCAATTAACTCTAATCGAGTTTAGCTCAGCCAGCTTTAAGAATACAGTAATTTAGAATTGATAATACATTATTAATATTATATTGACTGTTACAATGCAGATGAGACTGTTAAATTTACACTAACATATCAAGATAATTAAATGTTTAAGGTCTGAATAGCAGAATAAAACAAAAATGGACTAAAATCATCTATTCTTGATCTTCTGCATAATTAACACATCTTTATTGATTTTTCTTAAGTGAAATATATAATTAGAGGTACCTCTGTATCTATACAGTACATGAATTAATAGAGGATTTCAGATGTTGTTTAGGTCAAATGAATGTGTACACAGAGTGCTTTGTTTTCCCAGTTTGTGTTTTAAGTGAACTGCACTAAAAACCTGAAGCAAACTGTACTCACACACTTCCTGAGATAGTCAGTGTGTTTGGACTTTGTGGCTTTCTTGTAAAATTCAACTGAATTGATATCAAACACCCTGGAAAGAAGCAATTCTGTGTTTACCCACTGTATGTATGGTGCAGCATATTACAGATGTATGTATTTGTAAATGTTCTGTGTCATTCTGTGTTTTTAAAGTACTATATCTTAATTTCTGCAGCTAGATGAAATGGATTCCAGAGTTGTCAGGCTTAATCCTGTACAAGATGCTGAGTGCCACATAAAATCAAGAACTGAAAGCCATACCTTAAGCAGCGCTTCATGAACAAGTTCAAAGGTACGGTGCTCCATATGCTGGAATGACTAAGCATTTACTGATTTGTAATGTCTCAGAATTATGTACACATTCAGTCACACTTGTCATCATCACTCTAGGTTGGTCCCTGGACCATACAATCACACTAGTGTGAGTTGAAAATCATGTAAATGACATTATCAATTACTATATTCAAATCTGCTTTCCAGCCTTTGTCTGCCATTCAGTCAGATGATGGACTCAGAAGATGGACTTTGACATTGCTTGTCATAAATCACAAATAATTTTGTTTTCAACAAAATAATGTTTATGTTTAGACATTTAAATAACCATATATATTAACAAAATATATTTATACACACTGATGCCTGTGGTAGCACCAGTAATAGTCAAAATAACCTTTCAAACTTAATTTGATGATACATTTTATTCACAGCAAACATGCAATGTGTAGTTAACTATAAAGTTTACTTTCTTCTTCTCTCAGTTCAGCAGCCACTCACAGAAACAGATGAATCTGTGTGTGAATCTGACAAACTCCCGATTCCCTGACTGTGTTAAAGAAAAAACAAATATGGTGGCATCTTTAGTTCACATTATTTTGTGTCAACTAATATGATCATTTTAGTAGTTAAAACACAATATACAGGTGCATCTAAAAAAATAAGAATATCATGATGAAAAAGGTTTTATTTTTGTAACTTGTTTAAAAACAACAACAAGAGCAAAAAAACCTGAAACGTTCATATATTCTAGATTTATTACATGTAAAGTAAAATTTAGAAAGTTTTTTTTTGTTGTTGTTGTTTTAATTTTGATGATTAGAGCTTGCAGCTCTTGAAAGTCAAAATCCAGTCAATACACTATCTCAAATATTATAATGATTCATAATATCAAACAGAATGGTTTATCAGGACATTGTATTGAAACCATAGGCACATTAGTTAGACCATATGCAGTGCTTCATAATTTAACAGTGATGTTATAAAGAAGGGTTTCGGTTAGTGCTGGGTGATAGAACCAAAAATCTGTCTCACAGAACTTTTTAAGATTCTGCTGGTTTCACAGTATATCACAGTATTTTCTTCCTTCTTTAGCTATAGACAACTACACCACCTATTACAGCCTACAGCCTAGATATGTTATGTAGCCTAATTTGCGCACATTGGGGACTCGCTCTCTAAACGTGGGGTATTAAACAGATTTTGAATGCGGGCGCGCGTTTTACTTTCGGTTTCGTTTTAACGATGGCGCGAAACTCTCGGCGGTACTGAGCGTCTATTCTACAATACAGTGGTTCCCAAACTTTTTTTGCCGGGCCCCCTCATTCATTTACACATAAACATAAAAACAATTTTAGAAGGAATTATTTGAAACGTAATAATTATTACAATTATTATAATTCAGTGTGACAATTTACTGAAAAAAAAAAAATAAAATAAACAAGGAACTAGTCACTTTTAGAGTAGAAACATTAAAAGTAAAGCATGAAGCTTCACTATGTACTTTTTTTTTTTATATACTATGTAACAGCATTCATTGTTTTTTAAACAGATTTTCTCAATGTGTCCATGCTTAGAGCAGAACTACTATGCGTCATTCATTCATAATTTTACTCGGCAAACCGCAGTTCTCATTTCTGATATCAATTGCACCATCTAGTGATCTGTTACGACAAAAACCGCCACAACTGATTGCAGACAGCTGCAGCGGGTGCTGTCAGTCGTCTTGAAGTAATAAAATATGATGAAATTCATATTTTGTGTTAAATTATTTACATATGTGGCAAGTAGCCGTATAATAAGCAAGATAATTTGACAGTGGGGTCTTGTATCACCCTAAAAACGTCTATTTTTACATAAAAATCTAGGTATGTACCGAAATGAAAATTCTTGGCCGAAAATGAAACTGCTTTGTAATAATTATTTATTATTTTATTAAATAATATAGTCATTTTGTAAGGCTTTTTAATTTAACTCAGTAATTTTAATGATACTGAATAAAAATTAATCACAAGCCAATAAAATAACCACGTTTATCGAAAGTAACAATAAAATTGGACAGAAAATATATAAATATAAAATCTTAACATATTATTTTTTATTCAGTTCAGAACTTTTTTGGACTAATTATCAAAATAATGTATAGTCCTACAAAGCTATTATTATTTAATAATTAATAATTCATAATTTCAAAAACATACTCCAATGCTAGATAGGTAAACTGTAAATGAAGATCATATGGAATAAAAATATTTTTTTTTATATATTGAAAATATTTTTTTATTTTTATTTTTGTAAATAGCTAGTGAGTTAATACTTGTTCAATCACTTAATTATTATTTAGTTCCACATTCTGCTTATCTTGATAAAATACACTTATCACAAAAAAATACACTTAAATTTATTCATTTGAACAATATACAGAAGAATGCAGCCTGAACAAAGATTGTGAAAGCTTCATACACTGCATGAAGGAAATCCTATAATACTTTATCATGAATTTATTGTAAACTATACTTTATTATTATATACGATTAATATAATATTCTAAATATGATAGTTTTATTATAAAACGTTTCTAAATGACAGACACCCATCTTAAATTATACTGATTGTCTGATTCTTACATTTCTTGTCAAAAAAAGTAAAATTCACTCAGTTATTTATCATATTCATTATTGTGCTTTTAGCCCAACTAATAATGAAACGTTTTACCCCAAATTTTAAGCTTTGATTTATTCTTCAGTCATAAACAAACACAATAAAAGCCTCTGTCCTGCTCTCATGCTCTGGTTTTGAACTACTGATTCAATCAATCTGGTGTCAATTGCCAACAAATGCTTTGTTTGTTTGTTTGTTTTAAATGTGAAATTCATTGTATGAAAACTAAAACATCAGCAGGAATTAATCAGCAGCAGGACCAGAGAAAGACTGTGCAGCTGCGAAATGATGATGATTGTGATGAAACTCTCCTCCTTTTTGAAGATCAATAAGACTTTTATCACTTGTTAAATATAATCGAAACTGAATGAGCTGATCAAAATTATCTGAAAAAAAATTGACATGCTAATTTTTCAATTTTCATCAACTCTGTTGTTAATATTTTTGAAAATAATTAATGTTAATTATTTATTAGCTTAATATGGGAAATGTCATTGACCAAATGCAAAATAAATGCTGTAAATGTGTTTCTGATCGTCACTTGATGTTTCCAGAGGCAGAACAAATACTTCATGATAGAATTTAAAAGCTGAGACTTTGTTCTTATCAGAAGTAACAAAGGCCAAAGCTTGCTGTGATTATTGGACGTCAGCCCTGATACAAATAATGTTTAGTGACATTTTATTCCTGCATCAGCTGAAAACAGCATTGACCAAAAGATCGATTTTAGGATTTAACAATCAATTCAATTTTCAGTTTATTAAAATGAAGATCTATTAAAACTGAGGAATGAATATTGTCAACCCAGTCCTGCCAGTCATACGAGCAGCCTTTTTTGAACACGGGGCAAAAGGCTCATGAGTTAATCTACAGGACTGTATTTCACAATTCAGTTACTCATAGAGACTAGTATAGTGGTTCTCAAAGTGTGGAGCCTCATTTTTGAACTGTGCAGAGCTGTAGATGAAGAGTTACGCTACTACATTACTGTATTTTAATGTCATTGAAGGTCATCATGGTGGTACATGGTGGCCAACTATTTTCTGAGGTGGTACTTGGTGTAAAATGTTTGAGAACCACTGGACTAGTAGATAGTAATTAATAATCTAACCAAGCATAATTTATGATTTTAAAAATGACTTCATATCAAAATTATGAAAATGTGTGTAAAAACAAATGATGTTGAAACTTGATGTACAACATACACTTTATAATATTTGTATTTTATTTTGAAAACTGAAAAGGTCACAGACGATACCTCAGGAAGACTGGGGAGATTCACAGTCTGAAAGAGGCAACAAAGAGGGAAGTAATTTATTATCAAAGTTCTTTCAGAATGTGTTTAAAGATTCAATTGAAGATGAAAGTTTAATTTTTTTTATCCAAAAATCTAAATGTAATGTACATAGTTCAACAATAGTAGACTTTGTAATACTTTTGTGGTACCCATGTCATGTTTAAAAAAACAAAAACATAATGTGTTGAGAAGTTACAGCCAATTAGCGCTCTCTTTACTGGGTGACGTCATCCTGCGATCTCTTGCTGAAGAGGGCAGAGCATAATGTGTTGTGAGTCTGGACACTAGTGATCATTATTCATGAAGTGGACATTTATTATCGTGAGTCAATGACACGATGTCAGTGTGCTTTTCTGTATTTACCTAGGAGACTCTTCATTTATGTTTGGCATAACTTCACTAGTATATTACAGCCAGCGTGTTTATCCACTCGAGCAGCCGCATTAATGTGTTTCAATACTTCATTTCATAGTTGAAGTGATGTTTGTAAGCACTAAACTTGCAGTATTTCATATTGTACATTGTGTAGATTGACGGTTACATGTTGTTCTTCGCATTTACCGTTCGAATCAACGACGCAGCAAAATATAATGAACTTTTACCTACTTTTTCTCTGTGAGCTTGATCTGGAGGCGCTACATGATACTACAATAATGTTTATTTCAGTTAAATACTTAAGAATATTACTTTACGTAATTGTTTCTTGCTGATTATGACGAGTTATTATTACTGTCTACTTATTGTTATCTTTGTTATTTTCAGACCACATCTAGACAAATGTCCATTGTTTAGAGCAGTGGTTCTCAACCTTTTTTGGGCCAGTGCCCCCCTACACTTCATTATCCAGGTCCCTCACCGCCCCCCATCAAAATAAATCATAGTATAATTGTCCTCACTGAATATTAAAGTTGATTATTATTATTTTGTGTTTATAATGAGGACTGTTATTATATTTACAGTAATTCAAATGCATGGGGTCATTATGATTTTTAGGAAATTACTTTATTTCAAGGATGCATTGAATTAATCAAAAAAGACAGTGAAGTACTTTTTACAGTAAATTATTTTAAAATAAATGTAAATAAGTAAAATAACTTAAATACATTTTGTAAATATAAACATTTTATATTTTATAAGTATGCGTCCCACCAAAAAAAAGTTGGGACAGAGGCAAAATGAAAGTGTAAAGGTTAGAGAACAACCAAATAAACTGCTTTGAAACACAGCAAGCAGCAAGCATTACCAATTCACATTGGTAACAGGTGAGGGTATCATGTTTGGCTATAAATGGAGCTTCTCAGTCTTTGGAAGCAAAGCTGGATCATGGCTCAAAATTTGTTTATATTAACAAAATAACAAAAGTTGGCCAGTGAAATCATTGGATTTTTTCTTTTTTCTTAAGTCAATTAAATAAAGGCTAAAGAGAACAAATTACATATTCTTGATTTTATGGCATTTCACAAAAAGCCCCAACTTTTAATTGGGGTTGTAGAAAGATGGGAAACATATGCTCCTCATTTTCAAAATAGTTACTATTTTAGTGCTGTCCTGATTTATATATTTGTTATCTTCAATTCAATTTCAAATCTTGCCTTTTTTTCAGTGTGTTGTGCCAAACTAGCAGCGAACAGCACTACTAAACTGACCGCGAACAGCACCACACGTGTGTTAAAGCACATTGATCCTGTTATAATCAGTCGTTCAGTAACAGCTGAGCGCGAGCGCTACAGTAAACGGATACCACGTTCTATTTCTGCTCACGGGATTCCATACGCCGGCGCTAGCGACAAGTTGAAAATAGATATAGAAGGTGCGTTTTGATGTATCCAGTGTAGAGACAGCGTTAGGATGTGGCAGACCATTTTCTTTTGTAAGTTTCAGCTCATACATCTTTGGTGTAAACTCGTCTTGACCAAACGCCCCCCAGGAACAGCTCAGCGCCCCCCTTTTAAACATATTGCTACCAGCGCCCCCCGATGCTGTCCGAACGTCCCCGTTGAGAAACACTAGTTTAGAGACCTCTGAGCAAGCAATGCCCAGTGGTCTGACTGTGCTGTCAATTACTAAGTTCTTTAAAAGCTGGAACTGAATCCTGCCTCAGGTGTCCTTACCGACACACCAGTGCGAACACAACACCACCTGAATTAGTGCACATACAGTTTTAATTAACCCTATCCTTCACGAATATGACAGATTTTCTATTTCTTCTTTCAGTTTCCAAGACATCCAGTGTCTGAATCTGACTCTGCACTAGAACTCATCACAGAGGCAGACAGAGAGCTGAGGAGAACCTCATTTCACAGCAAAACACTGCACCAATCTTCAATGTAAAGATCAAGAGTGAAGTGTCAGTCTACAGAGGCCTCAGAAGACCCTGTCCTCTCATAGTGGGGTAAGAAAGACACTCACAGCTTTCACCATCTACATCTGCTTTTAGGCCTCCTAAACACTGTCTGAGAAAGTGTATGAGATCCTAGATTCTCCTTAAGAAAGTCAACACACTCATTTTCACAAGTTTTCAAAACTTTTGATTAACATTTTGGGTGGGCCAAATAATAAAGAAGAGACAGAAATATTGATATTGTTCCATTTACATAACGTCCTTTTTGAATGTTGTTGTTTTCTTTCATTCTGAATGCTTCTTTGTTAATTATAATATTGTTTAAATTTATCTTCTTGTAGTGAAGCAGTATTAACGCACATCAACACCAGATATTTCTCTCACTCCCTCACAAAACTAATTTCTTTCTGCAAATAGATAAATATACACACATTCATAACCTACTGAATAAAAAAAAAATTAATTTGTGTGTATTATTGTTGCATTTATAAATTATTATAAATAATAATGAATCAATCTGTAGTGTTTTAAATGTAGTGGTTTATTTACATTTACATTTACACAGATGAACAAATTAACACTGAATAAATGTATAAACTGTATTGTTAGGTATTTTTTTATTTTAATTTGTGTTGGTTTCCGTAACAGAAATGTAACTGTCAACTGTCTGTAAATGTATCTACAACAACCACCAAAAAAAAAAGAATTCCCTATAACCTTTTAAACCAGTAGGAATTATGCAGAGACTTTCTTTTTTACAGCAGTGAATGAAATCGTATAACTTTATCTGGTACGTCTATAAGGAATATGGACCGTGAGATTATGTCTTCACAACGTGCCAGTTTGATCATTGGGACGTACTAAGCACGTTCTGACAACGTACCACTGTAACGTCACCACAGCGAATATGGGAATCACAAAGTTACGTCGCTGGTATGTTATTTGGTACGTCACTGTGACGAATATGGTCCGGTCCAGTAATGTTGTCATGACGTAACTGTGTTAGCTGGCATGTAACCATACAAAAATATTAAATGTACTTATTTGACACCAAAACGCTGACGCTTTTTTCATGTTTTATATATATATATATATATATATATATATATATGTATGTATGTATGTATGTATGTATGTATGTATATATGTATGTTTTTTTTTTTGT
Organism: Labeo catla; assembly: GCA_012976165.1. NCBI lineage: Eukaryota > Metazoa > Chordata > Actinopteri > Cypriniformes > Cyprinidae > Labeo > Labeo catla. Next base: position 16,108 of record VONZ01003389.1, read on the forward strand.
TTGTTTGTTTGTTTTTTTTCTGGACAATTTGTTGCATAATGATCAGATGCTGCAGGTTTTGTTATACTGATGATCAAAGTCTGCTTTATTGTCAATTCTGCCACATGTACAGCACATACAGAGAACTGAAATTGTATGTTTTATAATGTAAAAATACAAATAAATACAAATTCAATATAATACAAAATACAACTATACAAATATACAAATAAGGACAGGCCAAAAAAGATAAAGTAGCATAAGACACATGACAGATGAAGCGCAAACCAGTGAAATAAACAGTGCAGATATAATGAGTGTAGTGCAAAAAGAGTTTATCAGTCTGTTTAAAGTGACAAAGAGCTCAGAGAGCAGTCTTTATTTAAACTGTCAGAAGAGGTAGTTTCCTGATGGATGAATTTGTCCTTCAGTCTGCTGGTCCTGGAGACTCCGCAGGTGTTGAGCTCCAGCTGGACCAATTTGTGAATGAGCTGTTGAGTGAACGATGACTGTCAACACTGTTTAGTTGTGCTGTTATTCTGGAGTATGGTTTACCTTGATCATTAACATGCACAATGTTTATGATTATTTCTTGGAAAACAGTCTAGATGGTCTTTTAGTCAAATAATTTAAACGTTTCTGAACACATTGTTGAAATGTTCTTCATTATATGTATATTTAAAGGAACAGTTCACCTAAAAGTGTAAATTGTCGTCATTTACTCTCCTCATGTCATTTCAAACATTCATGATGATATTTTGAGAAAAGTCTCAGTGTCTTTGATTGGTTCCCAACATTGTTCATTGTTCATTGTTGTTTCTACAGTTCTACAGACAAGTGAAGGAAAGCAAGAAACACTTTTTTTTAATCTTTTGAAAGCAAAATGAAATTATATCTCAATTATATCAGTCTAAGTATCAGAGTTTTCCTCATGAAAAAAAAAAATCTCTTAAACCATTTAAGACTAAATCAATGCTTTTTGAAAGTACATAAATGGATGACAACGCTATCAAACAACAGATATTTGACTTTAAATACTTAGATAAATTAGATAAATTACATACAAATACCAGAAACTGTAAATGAAATCACTGCAGAAGTGTTAAAGTGTTTGTGAACAGGAAGAACAAAGACAGTGAGGATCTCAAACTAAAGTCTTCTGTATCAGCAGTGATGCTGATGTTGATGTTGATGTTGATGTTGAAGGTTTCGAGGTTTCAGCACCTGATCTTTATGAGGATTCATCAGTAAAAATACAGAAACAATCACCAAATGTACAATAGAAAGATTAAAACTTTCAGAAAGTATTTTTAAAAATGTCAGAAATGATCCTGTACATTAGAGAAATCTGCTGCAGATTTGTCAGTGAATTCACTTCTTGTTGATATACTACACAAATTTTAAACAGAATAAGATTTACTGCTGTATGATGAGCTCTGCTTATATTTAACAGTAATTCATAAATGAAAACACTTCAAAACCAACAGCTTTTATGAATTCAGTGTGTTTATACACACGTGATAGTAAATGTAAGCAGCTTCAAATAGCATTGTTTTAACAAATGTAAAGTTTATTATCCTAAATTTTGTGTATTACAGTTTAAAATGATTTCTAATGCATACAGGTGAAACAAATGAAATAATGCAGCATTAATATAAACATACATGAACAAATGAGCGATATATCATAACATTTCAGTCATAGTACAGATCAGCTCTTTTGAGGGTTTCTAATGGTATTTTACATGGTTTAATAAGCTTAAATAAGATTGGCAAACTACTGCTGTTGTTAAATAAATAAATACAATTAAAAAAAAAGTTGTGCATGTCTTTGTGTTATCACGTTTGTATTATTGTAATGTATCTGTGTGTGAATCAGGTCTCTCTCTCATCTACAGCTTGTTCAGAATTCAGCTGCTCTGATTTTAACGGGTACTAAGAAGAGAGAGCACATTACTTCTGTGTTTATCATCTCACAATGGCGACCTGTACAATATAGAATTTATTACAAAGTGCTGCTATATGTTTTCAAAGAGTGTTTCTGATTTAATCAGTCTGCATCAATCTAACAGGTCTCTGCATTCAAATAATCAATTGCACTTTGTAGTTCCTCGATTTTACTTAAAATTCAAAGGTGATCGGGCCTTTTCTGTTGCAGCTTCAAGTCTTTAAAATGACCTTCCTCTGTCTGTAAAATCGTCTCCTACACTCAGTATATTTCAGTTCTTGTGCTGTATTATTATTTTTAGTAGTGTTAGGAGGAGAATTTGAGTTTACAGTTGTAAAAGTATCAAGACTAAGCACTGTGAACTTTGTTTTGTTACTGATCATGTCCAGTGCAGAAGCACATACACATGAGGAAGTTGTGGTTTGTGATTAATGTACATTTTAGTAACACTTAGATCAGGGAAAACATTAAACATTAAGAATTTTCCCTCAATAAACTCCTAATTTGCTGCTTAGTGGTAGAAAAGTAGTTGTTTGTAGGTTGTAGTTATGTTTGGGTATAGATTAGGGTTAAGGGATGTAGAATATGACCATGCAGAATAAGTCATTAATATGTGCTTTATAAGTACTATATAAGTATTCTTTTCTTCTTTTTTTTGTGGGAAGATTTTCTATTATATGCAATGGTTCAATTTATGACAACCCTCAGCCGGGCAAAGTAATGATGGAATCAAAAACCAGTTGGACATGAAGCCCATAAACATAAAGAAGCAGAAACTGTAGAACAAGTATTAATACTACACCCTAATATGAATATAAAGAACTGAAAGTAAGAAATAAATACAAATCTCAGCATGTGTGACATTTACAATAAACAGCATCGTAGACAACAGTCCAGGAACAGGGAAAATAATAATATAGTGTTTAAATGTATTAGGTAGAATATCCACACTCCAGTACAGCAGGTGACAGTAACTGTTCAACTCGTTCAAAACCCTCCACACAGATAGCAAGAGAAAGCGTCGCTCATTGGATTTATGTCCTAGAAAACATTTTTATAAATACAACTTTAGCACAGACCCTACTCATTTTAACATTCGCGGACATTGTTTTTGCATATTTAATCCGATCCGTCTGTACTATTGAGAGATTTGAGAAGAAATTGCTGACAAACTACAGGACTAAAGGACAGAAAAATGAGCGTTTCTAATAAATTCTCTTCTTAGTGGACAAGACTGTAGGTCAGTTTTTCAAAAGGGGGTTATTGAAAACAAATGTGTTTCTGCAGGTTTTCCCATATTTTGTCTTCTGTTTGATGCTGTTGTTTTTGTGATGCGAAATCGAAAATATTTTTAAACCAGACATTTCTCTATAAGACCATTTGTTTATTCTACATGGCAGTGCATTGGTTTGTAACTCACTTTATTTTATATAGTGTTTTTGTTGCTGTTGATGCTAATTCAACATATTTATTCATCTCATTAACGATCATCATCTTCAGGTCAAACTGAACAGCAGATTGTTTTCACAACCCAATGCTGATCACTGGAGTTTATCTGCAGTTTGTCAGAAGAGCAAGGAAAGGACTCTCAGTCTGAGATGAGTCTCTCACAGAAACAGAGGTAACACTGAGTCTGTTTTTAGATCATTATTTTAAACACTTTATGTGAAAAAAAAAAAAAAACACCATGTTTGTATGTTGCTAGAATTATCTGTACTGTTAACATATCAGAACTTGTAGAAATAACATCAACAGATCGTCCAAAATTTATCATAAAATTTGATTGCATTACATGTTGCATATGGGGTTGCATGTTTAGTGGGTATTAAATGTCAATAATGGGCTAACTAGATATAATTTAAATTAATAAAAATGAAAATAAACATCAGACTCTTGAAGTGTAAATTAGTGGGTATTTTTAAAGGGAAATTTAAACGATTTTTGTCTCTTTTCCCAGACTGTTAGATGATTCCTTTATAGCAGGTCTGATGAGTTAGTGAATTAGTTTGTGTTAAACTGAACTAAACAAACTCCCTTTGGCACACAGAATCCCTTTAAATGAGACTGAAGTATCTCCTATAGTTTTTCTCTGTTCTTTGTGTCATTAGTGTAAGATCAGGCTCACATGTGTTCAGCTCTGTGTCTGTGAAGAGTGACCAGTCAAAAGCTGAACCACCGAACTTCAGTGAGAAAAAAGCATCATCTACCAAAAGGTATGACATTATATCATTATGTTTGCTAATTTCGCTGAACACAATGTATAGTGACCTTTATTGAACTCTGTCTGGAGCTTTTTTCCACTAATACAGTTATACAGGCAGACATTATAAGGCATACATTCACCAAAGAAAATGGTAACACTTTACGGTAAGGGTACACGAATCACCATGAATTCATGCATAAATTCATGCATTAATTATGCATCACTTTATGCATTAATATGTCATGAATTATCAAGAACTAATATGTGTTCAAAGTCTTTCATTCATGACTTAATGGATGAAAACACCTTAATTAAGACATTAACTAAGATGGATACATGATCATGGTTTATGATTTATTACACATGATCATGATGTTTTCTTTGTACACACACAAATAAAAAAATAAAAAAATAAATAGGTAAATGGACAGACCCAAATTGGCCAATCACAGCACATAGGAGGTGAATTCTGTTGACATCCAAATTCAATAGTCATCATTAACTAAGCATTAGCTTCTCATCATGTATGTGGCCCCTCAACTAAAGTGGTGACTTGGTAAAGAGCTCTGCGTTTTATTAAGGTGCTAAGAGCAACAGCAAAGAAGATTAAAATGAGACCTAATATTTACCTCAGTTTATACTTAAATAGATCCTATACTTTAACAGTGTGAACCTTTGCTCTCTGTCTTTGTAAAAAGAAATAAAAACACATTTGTAATCTAGTTTTCCAATAATTTCCCTGAAAATGCAGTACTTAATTTTATTCACTAATAGGGTTGAATATGAGACATTAGATTCAGACGTCCAGACTCACAGGAAACACAAGCATTTCAAAGACAATCTCCTGTGGATCTTCCAGGTAGGAAAACACATTTTCAATAATGTTTACATTTATAAAAAAATGAAAAAGTCAGATTCACTGCGCTCAACTTTTTTCTTGGGTGCGTCGATCAATCAGCAACATATATTTAATGTTGATAATTTACAATTAATTATTTAGCAACAGAGCATTCAGATGTTCTCTGAAGAAGGCTTGTTGCCGAAACGTTTGAATGTTCTGTTAATAAATAATAAATTGTAAATTATCAAGAAGACTGAGCGAGTATGGATCCTTTACTTAAATACATTTATAATAAATAAATAGTTTACTGAACAACGCTTGCAAGAATATTCAATATAAATTTGATTTCTGTTTTATCTTGATAATTTATGTATTTTTTTAGGAACATATAAAAATGGAAGAAGAAAAAATTATTTTTCTTTGACTTTAGGAATTTTTTTTATTTTTTTTATTTTAGGGTCTTGAAAGCAAAATTATCACATTTCTGAAGAATGAGTTGGAAACGTTTAAGAAAATATTACAAGAAGAAGATGTACAATACTTTGTGGAGGATTTTAATGAGAACAGATGCAGTATCAAAGAAGCAGCTCTTGATCTCACACTCTACTTCCTGAGAGAGATGAAGCAAGATGAAGCTGCTGATACTTTAGAAGGTAAGAGACTCGTGATCATCTGTCAAACTGTCACTTATAAATGTATTGGAGAAATTAGTAAAACTAAAATGTTAAAAAAAAAAAATAATAAATCTTTGTTTCTTTTTTTGTCCCTGTTTTTAGATGAGCTGTTCTTCGTTCATCAGCTAAAATTAAACTTAAAGAAGAAGTGTCAATGTGTGTTTGAAGGAATTGCAAAGCAAGGTGACGCTACACTTCTGAATAACATCTACACAGATCTCTATATCACTCAGGGTTGTAGTGAACAGGTCAATACTGAACATGAGGTAAGACAGATTGAAGTTGCTTCCAGGTGTCATGAATCACAAGAAATACAGGTTGAATGCAAAAATTTGTTTGAAGCACCTGAACAAGACAAGCAGATCAGAACTGTACTGACAAAAGGAGTTGCTGGCATCGGAAAATCAGTCTCTGTGCAAAAGTTTGTTCTGGATTGGGCTGAAGAAAAAGAAAATAAAGATATCAGATTCATTTTTCCTCTCCCATTTAGAGAGATGAACTTAAAGGGGCAAGAAAACTTAAGTTTGATGGACCTTATAACTCAGTTTTTCCCAGAGACAAAAGGACTGAACCTTACAAGAAGGAACCAAAAAGTCCTGTTCATTCTTGATGGTTTGGATGAATTTCGTCTTCCTCTAAACTTCAATGGTAATAGCGTGTGGTCTGATGTTTCATCACCAGCCTCGCTGGATGTTCTCCTAACAAACCTCATCAAGGGAAATCTGCTTCATTCTGCTCTCATCTGGATCACCACCAGACCAGCAGCTGCCAGTAAG